>JAOTRH010191182.1:0-11611 GCA_034768845.1 Heliamphora exappendiculata
TAGAGAATTTGAAAATAAAGATTTTGAAAAGTTTTGTGATGAAAATGATATTAACCATAATTTCTCTGCTCCTAGAATCCCTCAACAAAATGGAGTTGTTGAGAGAAAAAATAGGACATTGGAGGAAATGGCTAGAACCCTGCTCTATGAAAATAATCTACCAAGATACTTTTGGACCAATGCTGTAAACACTGCTTGTTTTATCATAAACAGAGTTATGATAAGAGCATCTCTCAAAAAAATCCCATATGAGATATGGAATGGAAGAAAATCTAATATCAGTTATTTTTGCGCTTTTAGGTGCAAATATTTTATTTTAAACAACAACAAAGAACTTTGGGGCAAGTTCGATACAAAATCTGATGAAGGTATTTCTCTAGGATATTCTATATCTAGTAAAGCATATAGAGTTTTTAACAAAAGGACCCTAGTTGTCGAAGAATCTATACATGTTGTTTTTTATGAAACTAACATTGGTTCTTCAAAGGATTTTTGTGAAGATAACCTTTTAGATATAGAAAAAGGAATTGAAGATATCTTCATCAAAGATAAGAAAGATCCAAATCAAGAGGAAGCTTCAAATTCTGAGCATAATGCAGTCCAACAGATTGCAGAGTCTGAAATTCTAGAAAATTTAAAATTACCTAAAGAGTGGAGATACGCTCATAGTCACCCAAAAGATCTAATCATTGGTGATCCATCTCAAGGTATCAAAACTCGCTCTTTTCTACACAATATTTGTGGTAATTTAGCATTCTTTTCTCTGACTGAACCAAAATATTTTGAGGAAGCTGAAAATAATGAATTTTGGATCTTGGCTATGCAAGAAGAGCTAAACCAATTTGAAACAAACAAAGTTTGGACTTTAGTCCCAAAACCTAAATAACACTCCATTATTGGTACAAAATGGGTTTTTAGAAACAAAATGGATGAAAATAGAGTAGTTTTTAGGAACAAAACTCGGTTGGTGGCCCAAGGTTACAATCAAGAAAAATGGATTGATTTTGATGAGACTTTTGCTCCTGTGACTAGGCTTGATGCCATTAAGATGTTGCTTACTTTTGTATGCTTTAAAAACTTCAAACTCTATCAAATGGATGCCAAGGGTGCTTTTTTATATGGTTTTATCTCGGAGGAAGTTTATGTGAAACAACTTTCTGACTTTGAAAATCTAAATTTTCCAAACCATATTTTTAAACTTACCAAGGCTCTCTGTGGTGTAAAACAAGCACTAAGCGCTTGGTATGAAAGGCTCAGCAAATTGTTAATTGAAAATGAATTTTCTAGAGAAAAAATTGATACCACCCTTTTATCAAGTCTCAATGAAGTGGCATGCTAGTTGTATAAATTTATGTAGATGATATAATTTTTGGTGCAGCTAACGGATCTCTTTACAAGAATTTTGCTAAGTGTATGCAGGGAGAATTCGAATGAGCATGATGGGTAAACTCAACTATTTCCTTGGTCTTCAAATCAAACAATCTCAAGAAGAAATCTACATCAATCAAGCTAAATACATAAGGGACATATTGAAGAGGTTTAACATGGTCAAGGCAAAACCTATGGAAAGTCCAATGTGTCCTACAACGAAGTTTGATAAAGATGAAGATGGCACATCAGTGAATGAAAAGCATTATAGAAGTATGATTGGATCCCTCTTATATTTAACTGCTAGTATACCGGATATTATGTTTAGTGTTTGTATGTGTGCTAGATTTCAATCTAATCCTAAGGAATCACATGTGACCGCTGTTAAGTGCATGCTTAGATACCTGTTAGGAACACAAAACATAAGATTATTTTGTCCTAGAGGAATAGCCTTTGAGTTATTTGCTATTCGGATACTGATTTTGCTGGATGTAAAATAGATAGGAAAAGCGCAAGTGGTACTTGTCAATTTATAGGACACTCACTAATCTCTTGATTTAGCAAGAAGAAAAACTCAGTAGTCTTGTCTACAGTCGAGGCTGGGTATATTGCAGTTGGAAGCTGTTGTGCACAAGTTCTTTAGATGAAACAACAATTAGAGGGCTATGATTTTCATTTAGATCATATACCTACTAAATGTGATAATACAAGTGCAATCAACATATCCAAAAATTCTATACCACACTAAAGAACAAAGCACATAGCGATTAGACATCATTTTATAAGAGATCATGTGCAAAAAAAAAATATTAAACTTGAATTTATAGGCTCCGATTACCAGTTAGCGGATATTTTTACAAAACCTTTAAATAAAGAAAGAATATGCTTTATTAGAAGAGAACTTTGTATATTATGTGCTCCAAATTGATGATTTATATACCATACTAACCATGTCTTTTATTGCATTTCAATATGCTTGATATTCTTTCTTGAATGTGAAAATGTGTCGACACAAGTTGAAAATGTGTCGACACAAATCTGTGAAGTATCGACACAAAACTGTATAGAAGTGGCACTAGCAACAAAAGTGTCGACACCAAAGTTTTTCCTAACTCTTGGTAAATTTATGTCGACCCAAATGGCCAAACAGTGTCGACACCATCGCTCTATTTCGGTACCCACACTTGACACGAAATGTGTTGACACCAAATGAAATTTGTGTCGACACAAATCATTACGCCTATAAAAAGATGCGTCATTCCACGAACAGTCATTTCGTTTCCCGCTCTCACTCTTTATAAACCGTTCGTCTCCCGCCTTCACTTCCACAAACCCTGTGTCGACTCCTCCTCTCCCTCACCTTCAATCTTCAATCTCAACCTCCTTTCACCAAAAATGCCACCAAAGATGATGGGAAAGGGTTCCAAGCGACCAACCGGCAAGGGTCCTTCGAGCCCTAGAACTTCGAAACGAAAGAAGGCGACCGAAACGACGACGGCAACAACGGTGACCACCATCCCACAAAACGTTGCCTCTTCAGAGGTAATTTCTTTCTAAACTCTCGAATCTCATCAACTTTATTATTCTTCCTTCATGAATCGGAAGATTTCCCTTGGTCGTTCCATTGATTTAGAGTATTTTGACTCAATAGAAATGAGATTCAAATATCTCTTCTCTGACCTTGGGTGGGAAAGACTTTTACAGATCCAAGAACCCCATTATCCCACCCTAGTCAAGTCTTTTTATGCTTATTTCCATGTTTCACTCATTCCATCCACCACCATTACCACTTGGGTAAATGGTGTAGATATTACCTTGACCCCCTCTATCCTCAATGAGATTTTGAACATTCCCCCTAATGAAATCTGTGTTTGGCACAGCCAAAAACCTATTGAGGTTGAAGGCTTCTCTTTTGAGGATTGTGTTAAAAATATTTTTGAGAATTACAACATTGACCCCTTCAAGCCTTTAGAGGCAAACTCCTTGAAACCTGAAATGAGAATCTTTCATCTCATGGTCAACTATATTTTCCTTCCCTAGTTAGAAAAATTTGGTGATGTATCCTACATGCACAGATTCATTATGTGGTGTATTTTGGAAAAGAAAAGTCTCAATCTAGGTTTTTTTTTCATCGCTCACATGCTCCATTCTCATGGGAAGAAAAATTCTTCTCTGCCACATGGAACGTACCTGACTAAAGTGTTCGACACTTTAAGGTCAATTTTTTTGAGGAAAAGGCCATTGTCTTTTCTAAACATAATTTGTATGGTAAGTCCTCCCTAAAACATATGCAAATTGCATATGTGGATGGTGCTTAGACCACCATTCGCAGAGGTACCCCATCATCTGTCAGGACTCCTCCTTCCCCTCCTCATGATGTATCCTCCATCCCCATCGACCTTGACTCACCGCCAGTTAGACCCGATCACAGTGGACCCTTTGATACTCCTGGTCCATCTCACTCAGCTCCTCCTCAAACCACATTAACCCCCGTTCCCCCTATTGCATCATCATCTACTCCAGTTCAAGTTGACAACTCTAAGGTCCTTTCATCAATCAACTTTTTGTCTTCAAAAATCACTCTCTTCCAGGCCAAAGTTGATTCAGATTTCTTTGATTTGCATCATACCATCTCCTACCTCTCTGAAAAAGTAAAACACCTTGATAAAACAAATCGGAGCCTCAGACGCGACGTAAAAAACGCCACCGATGCAGGAAGGGCCCTTTGCAAAATCATGGATGAAAATATTTCATCATAGTGAATTGCAACAAGGCAATCCTCCATCAAGTGCGCAAAGAATATGATCAAGGCATCGTCACCACCGTCCATGTAAATGCTCAAAAGGTGGAAGAACACCTCAAATGGATCAAGGAAGCTTGGGCTAAACAGTTTAAGCCCAAAGAAACCAAAGAAGAAAATGCTGCACGCCTTAAAAGGAAAGCTGACCTTGCTTTGGCAGCTCGCTGGGAACCCCTAGCAGCAGGCAAAGCCAAGGATGAGCACTCACGAGCTGCAAAGGAACGAGCATCTGCTAGCAAGGAGAAGGCCAAAGCTAAGAAGGAATTGAAGAAATTCATGGACGATCAATAGCCCCACTTTTTGACCATTACAAAAGGGGAGAAAAGAAAAGGAAAATGGAAGTACATAAATGAAGGGGAGTTTAAAGGGACGTACAGAAATGAAGGGGAGTTTCAATTTTTTTAAAGTTTTTCTTATGAAGATGAAGTTGTAAATTTTAAAACACACATTTTTTTGTTGTTGCATGGGTCATTTCCTTATGTGGATGAATGGTTTGGTTGTTTAACATGCTCTTATATTTATGATTGGATGTTTAAACTTTTTCTATTACGAATGCCTATGCTCCTATTAGTGTTTGATTATATCCTGTCCACATGCCTATAGATGCTTGTTGAATGGATTGAATGTGATTGATAAATCACTTTGCACATATTCACTGTGTTGCACAAATCAAAATAAATTATGAATGCTTCTTGATCTTTTGTGCAAATTATGATTAAAAATTGTATATTTTCACTCTGATGTATACCTTGCCTCTATAATTGCTTTCATTGTTTAAGGCATATCGATAAGGGGAGAACCCTTATTGAAAAATATTTTAAATTATTTTCTAAACCCAACTGCCGTGGTAGACAATCGTAAAATAGTGTTTATCCAAGAAGGAATCCTAATACAAACATGATAAGGGTTAGCTGTGTTAGCTCAATGGCTTTTTAATTTAATTTTGATGATTTTCATAATTTATTTTCTAAGAATAAATGATTTTCAATGGATACTATTTTATGTTTTCAGAATGAAAGTGTTAACACATTTTGAACAATCAAAGTTGACACCTTAACAAAAAAGAAATGACTTTTATCTCAAAAAGTTTCAAACACTTAAGCGTTCTTTAATTAGAATATTTTGTGTTGATCTTAATTGAAAATTAAGTCAAACGCTTTTAAGACAAAGTATACTTGAAGTATATCAAGTGTGTCAACACCCATTGATCAAATGGTTTGATATCCTAATGATTTTACAAGTTGATCTTCAGGTACCAAAATATTAGTGTCGACACAAATTAATTTTGTATCAACACAAAAGTGCCAAAATACCCAGGACTCATTTTGAGTCGACACAAACATAATTTCTGTCAACACAAAAGTGATCCTCACTTTTGATTTCTGGAAGTTTGAGTCGACACAAATGAAAATTGTGTCGACACAAAATAACCGAGACCTCTTGCAGAATTTTGGTGTTGACCCCAAGATAAGTTGTGTCGACCCAAAAGTCCCGAGCCTGCCTGCAAAATTTTGGTGTCGACCCCAAGAGCAAATGTGTCGACACAAAACAACCGAGACTGACTGCAGAATTTTGGTGTTGACTGTAGAGATCAAATGTGTTGACACAAAAGAACCGAGGCTTCCTGTACAATTTCAGTGTCGACACCAGAGACAAGTTGAGTCAACAAAAATGGTCACTCCGGATGTTGAAGCTTTAAATGAGTCGACACCAGATTCAAATGTGTCGACACAAAAGAATCGAGGCTTCCTGTAGAATTTTAGTGTCGACACCAGAGACAAGTTGAGTCGACACAAATGGTCCCTCCGGATGCTGAAGCTTTAAATGAGTCGATACCAAATTCAAATGTGTCGACCCCATAACGTTGGAAGGTAAAGTGAAAAAAATGTGTCGACCCCTCAGAAGATTTGTGTCGACCCAACAACTTAAGGGATCCTGCCCTAGACACTTCGTGTCGACACCAAAGCTATTTGTGTCGACCCTAAAGATGGAAATTCAAAATACGGCAGATCTCAACGACTGAATTTTTGGCATTTATTGACCCCACCTTACTCCAACAGTCAAGAATTCATAAGAACTTATATAAGGAGTTACTTCTCAGCATTTAAGAGAACTGGAGACTTGCATTTACTGTTATATTACTCAAATTAATCTCAGAAATCAAGTTCACATTTATTGCTACAACTCCAGTTCTTATTCCTCTTCTCTCTTTTACCCTCTCATTTATTGTAAATTATTTCTGTAAAGGGAGTGAGTGTTCTTCATTTGTTACATCTTATTTATTGTAATCAAGAGTGAGTCACCCTTTAGCCTTTGAGTGAGTGAGTGAAACTCATCAAAGAAGAGTTCAAGAGAGATTAGAAGAAAACAGAAGCTTATTTTCATAGGATCTTCTTGAAGCTGTATAAGGCGTTGAACGTGCCCGTAAACATTCAGATAGCTCAAGAGAAGCCTTAAAGGTTGTAAAGGCTTGGAATATGCCCGTGAAGTATTCTACATAATGAAAATACTTAAGGGAGATCTTAAGGAATGGATGTAAGCTTGGATAAAGCCGAACCACTATAAATAACTGGTGTCTAGTTCTATTTCTCTATCCCTCATCTTTTAATATTTCCATTGCTTAAATATTTGCATATATTGCTTTATTAAAATATTAAAAGATTTTTTTAAATTTTTTTTAAATTGCTATATTTTTAAAGACCCAATTCACCCCCATCTTGGGTTGTCTAGATCTGACAAGCTGAAATTTTGCAGCAACTGAAAGACTGAAAACTTATCTTTAACAGGAGACTGAAACTCTTTAATAGTTTCAATCGGATCATAAAATTGGGATAATTTTTATTTATCTTGCATTTAATATATTTTTATATTTAATTGCGTAGATGATAATTATTGATTTTATTTTTTCTGTTAATTTAATTAATTCAAAAAAATTGATTTTAATTAAAATATTTTGTAATGAAAAATAAAATTAAGTTTTTTTTAATTAATTAACTTTAATTAAATGGAAAAATTTTAGATATTTTATTTTTTACAAAATATCACATTTAAGATGATTTTTTTTAAAATCAGATATGTTGGCAAAAACGTGGGAATTAATTCCGGAATTTGGATTAATTAAATGAAAAAATATTTAGTCAAAATAAATTATTATTTTTAAAAAAATGTGAAACGGAAAATAAAATAAATAAATACTTTTAATCACTACCTTAACTAAAAAGCTAGAGAAAAAACTGTCCATTTATTAAATTTTATTTGTCACGCATTTAAACACGAAAAGATAGTTTGATAAATTAGAATATTTAGAATCGTATACACAGAAAGATATTTGATTCTTTCAGATCGTGTGACTTTCAAAAGATGGTTTGATAAACCAGAATCTTTGAAATCGTGTACACAGGAAGATATTTGATTCTTTTAGATCGTGTGACTTTCGAAATTAAAAAATTTATTTTAATTAAACGGATTTTTATAACCCTAAAAAATATTTTAAAAATCTAAGTGGGAGAAGGAATTTATTCACAGATAAATTTCACAGTCTCCATCACCAGTTTGTAGGCGATGCAATTAAACCATTTGTATCGACGGTAAGGCCTTTCTCCTCAACGGACAGATTAATTGCGGTATCGCCAGTACAAACCTCCTTTGGGGATAATTCTGGATAATTGTTAGTGTGGATCACTTCTCCAACTGAAGGGTTCATTGCGAAGCGATTAATTTGGGATTAGGTGATGGTTAACACTTACCTGTATATAATAGTATCCTCTCTAACTGAGTCACTGCTATTATAGACTGGACCGAAGCTGTGTCAGTAATTTAATTTTACTTGCCATGATCAGTTGCCTAGATAGTAAAATTAAAAAGAATTGGCCTGTCTGGTCTTATGAAGGATAGTAGACGTCCACCCAACGTCGCATGCTATTCTCAGGTTACTAGGCTACTAGCGAATTAATTTTAAAATGGTAGACAGAACAAAATTAAAATAAATTTAATATTTTTCTCATCATAATTAACGATTTTTTAATTATGTGATTCTTAGGATTAAAATAGATTCAACCCACTCACTTCAATACTCAAAGAAAACAAACTAACGGTACCAAATTATGTTGACTGGAAATGTAAATTAGATATAGCTTTAACTACAAATGGTATTCCTTCAATACCAAGAAATGTGTCTGTTTCAGAAAAATATTCTTCCTTAGGGTCGAAAGGTATGAGAAGAAAAAGGTTCAGAAATAGGGAGACAGTTTCTAGGGTAGTTAGTGGGCTACAGACTTGTGTGAAAAGGCCGAAAGACAGATGTTTTCACTACAGCAGACTCGGCACTAAAAAAATCTATATCCAGTATTTCTCAGAAGGCAGAACAAACACAGAAATTTCTATTCACTGGCTGTGAAAACATGTTTAGAAATGTTATCTATCGGTACCTGGTGTGTAGATACGAGAGTCACTAATCATGTCTGCAATTCATTGCAGGGGTTCCAGAAAATCTAACAACTTAGTGATGGGGAGATTTATCTGCATATGGGTAATAATACAAAGGTAACAGCAGTTGCAGTAGAAGATGTCACTCTCAGTTTTGGTAGAGATCAGGTTTTAATATTGAGATATTATCTTTATGTCCTGCCGTTAGAAGGAACTTAGTTTCTATTTCTAGATTGGCTAAAGAAAGATATTTTGTTTATTTTAATAACTTTGTGGTTATTAAAGATAAAAACGGGTTAACTGTTCTGGTACATTGGTAGATAATCTTTACATTATTACTCCAATGTCTCTTATACTGTAACTAACTGAAATGAATAGCACATCTAATTTACCATATAAGAGAAAGTTTCCTTTTTTAATGAACCAATCGTTTCTTTGGCACTTACGCTTGGATCATATTAATCTAAAAAAGATAAATAGACTTATAGCAGATGGACATTTGAGTTCATTAGAAGTGGATGCACTTCTAGTATGTGAATCTTTCTTAGAGGGTAAGATGACCAAGATGCCATTTTTGGCCAAAGGCTATAGAGCTAAAGAACCGTTACAGCTAGTTCATTCTGATGTGTGTGGTCCTATAACAATCCAGGCTAGAGGTGACTTTGAGTACTACATCAATTTCATTAATGACTACTCAAGGTATGGATACATTTACCTGATGCACCGTGAGTCTGAATGCTTTGAGAAATTCAATGAGTTTAAGGCGGAGGCGGAGAAGCGTCTAGGTAAAAGTATCAAATTACTACGATTCGACCGTGGTGGGGAATATCTCTTTAGAGAGTTTAAGGACTACTTGTCATCAGAGGAGATTACATCCCAGTTGACTGCACCTAGCACTCCACAGCAGAATGGTGTAGCAGAAAGAATGAATAGGACTCTTATGGACATGGTAAGGTTAATGATGTGTTATTCAGGTTTACCAAATTCATTTTGGGGACTCACTTTAGAGACAGCAGCTTACATTCTGAACTTAGTACTTTCTAAGTCAGTACCTTCTACTCCCACAGAATTGTGGACCTAGCGTAAGCCTAGTCTGAAACACATTCGAATTTGGGAGTGTCTAGCACATGTGCTGAAAGGGAACGCGAATAAGTTGGAACTGAGGATAGAAGTCTATTTCTTTATGGGGTATCCCAGGAGAACGAAATGTGGTCTATTTTATAATCCTAAGGATCAGAAGGTCTTTGTTAGCACTAATGCCCGATTCTTGAAAGAGGATTATATTATGGATGACAAGCCCAAAAGAAAAATTGTTCTGTAAGAACTGAGAGGAAATACCTGTAGAATGAAAGAGGAACCACAAGTCACTGTTATTCCATTACCTCGTCGTAGTGGAAGGATTATCGAGACAGGTGCAATTCAAGAACAGGGTGCTGATGCACAGGGTTCAGATTTTGCACAGCCTATTACTGCTAGTACACAGACACAGGTAGTGCCTCGTCGTAGTGGGAGGGTTGTTCATCAACCTAATCGGTATATGTTCTTGGGAGAGTCTTTTGACAAGATCCCGACAGAACTGGATAACGAGCATGGTAATTACAATGAAGCACTACAAGACAAAGATGCAAATCTTTGGCAAAAGGCTATGAATTCAGAGATGGAATCTATGTATTCCAATTAGGGTTGGGAACTTGTAGAACCATCCGAAGGGATAAAACCCATTGGATGCAAGTGGATCTATAAGAGGAAGAGAGGAGTAGACGGGAAGGTTGAAATATTCAAAGTTAGACTTGTTGCTAAAGGGTTCACTCAGAAAGAATGGATCGATTATGAGGAAACCTTTTCACCGGTAACCATGCTTAAGCCTATCCAGATTCTCTTATCCATTGCTGCTCATTTTGATTACAAAATCTGAAAAATGGACGTCAAGACAGCTTTTCTTAACGGAAGTCTTGACGAGTGTATCTATATGATACAACCAGACGGATTCATTGCAAAGGGCCAAGAGCACATGTTGTGCAAGCTTAAGAGATTTATTTACGGACTTAATCAGGCATCGAGGTCTTGGAACACTTGGTTTGATCAAGCTATAAAGTCTTATGATTTTGATCAACGTCCGAATGGGTCGTGTGTGTACAAAAAGCATGACAGAAGCATAGAGATCTTACTAGTACTTTACGTAGACGATATCTTGCTCATTAAAATGATATTGGGGCATTATTTACGGTTAAAGTATGGTTATCTGGGCAGTTCGATATGAAGGACTTGAAAAAAGCCAGTCACATCCTTGGGATTAAGTTTATGCAAGATCGAAAACAAAGGATGTTAGGCTTATAACAAGAAAAGTATATCGATGATATCCTTGCTCGTTTTAGCATAGAGGATTCCAAGAAAGGATTTTTCCCTTTTAGGCATGAAATCACTCTATCCAAGGATTAGTATCCTAAGACACCTGATGAGATAAATATCAGTTTAATCCAGAGCAGAAGTATTTGACTGCGATAAAGAATATATAATCAAGTACCTAAAAAGGACAAAGGATTATATGTTAGTTTACCAGGCAGACATTCTAGTACCTTTTTGGGGTATACAAACTTAGATTTCTAATCAGACATAGAGCTTACATCAGGAGACAATCTTACAGATCCTTTACAAAGAGCTTACCGGCTAAGACTTTTGATAGTCTTGTAGAGGGAATGGGAGTCAGATGTATGGCAGCATAATTTTGAGTATAAGTGGGAGATTGTTAGGGTTGGTATACTCAAAATTATATTTTTAGTATTTAATTTTATTTTAATAAAATTATTTATTTATTTTATAAAAATCTTTATGAGTAATGTATGCATATTATTTCTTCGTTATGCATGGATGTCCAATATTCTATACAGTATTTAATCTGGTGTGTAGAGTATGACTTACACACAGACAACCAGATTTTATATTCTTGCAGAATATAAGTTTTATGTTCACAGTTTAGATGAAAATGGACATACCATCGGTACGACTGTGGCACAGAGT
>JAOTRH010191193.1:0-11611 GCA_034768845.1 Heliamphora exappendiculata
ATTTCATGTACAAGGTTACCAAAGGAGGATAGCTCGAGTGTTCAACAAGAAGGTCAAGACTCGAGATCTTAGAGAAGCCGATCTGGTTCTTAAAGAAATCAGAGCTCCTATTTTTGACCCAAGAGGCAAGTTCAAGCCAAATTGGTCTGGACCGTTTCTCATCAAAATCATCATGACCGATGGTGCAATCATTATCATAGACTTGGACGACAGTGTGTTCTCCACTCCAGTGAACCTCGACGAACTCAAAAAATATTATCCCTGAGGTTAAAAAAATAATTAAAAAAAAGCTCGCTGAGTTAAAAATTGAAAAGGCAATTTAGGCAAAAATTAGACCGGCCCCGCAAGGCCGAAAACCCGAAAAGGCGACTTTGGTAAAAATTAGGGCATTACAAAAAGGAGAGAGTCAACACCCAAGTGAAAATCGAGCCTGAACTACGCTAAGGCCTGATTCCATCTTTTTGGGATACGTAGGCAGCTTCTTTAAGAAGTCCGACCACTTTCTTTATTTTTAACCATCTTTGAATATGAGTAAAACTAATACAAATTAATTTTTAAATTTTGATAATAAAGATATTCAAGCTTTGGATAAATTTAAACCATCTTAAATATAAAGTAGGAGTTTTTCATTACTTCAGATAAGACTACAAAGTTCTAAAACAAAAGGAGGGCACACAAGTTCCAAACTCTACAAATAAAAAGAAAAAAAGAAAAAAGCTGTGAAATTTTTAAAATAAAGCAGAGACCCTTAAACTCTTCTCCTTTTCGCTGCTTGTTTTTCCTCTTCTTTATCTTTCTTTTTCCTATTTTGTGTCAACCATGTCTTATATTCAGCAGAAAGATTCGTACACTGCAACTCGTGTATCTCCATCAATGAGCGAGATGGCCAGGCATCCCGATACTGTGCTAGGAAAGGAGCCCGTAGTGCAGAGGAAAACAAACGACCTCGGATACCGAGAAATACGATATGACTTTGCCCGAACTGCCGCATGATCCTATGAAAGTAATAGAAAGTAGTCTGACATAGACCAACAAGCAGCACACCAGGATGATCCATAGTGGTCAGAGCCATAGCAAGAATCCACCACCAAGGGCACTACCAGGTAATGTCTGAACGAGTCAGAGAAGAAAGATATTATCGCCAAGATGCCTCAGTGCCACATATCGGATAACACGGGCGGTAAGGGAAAGCAGCGGCATTGTGTCTATCAGTAGGAGGTTTCTATATAAGGTTTACCTTCTCCATCAACCAGATCTATAGCAAGAGTTAGAATAGTAAGAGAAAGGCTTTTCAGTGTAACAGAGAATTTGATACAAAGGAAGATGTTAAGATCACCTGGAGAAGTGAAGGGATGTTAGCAAAGGTGGTGGTTTTGCCGCGATGAACAGCGTCCAAGCCCAGCAGTGTCTCAGCCAAAATCAGGGGTGCGAAGTCTTTTCCCATCCATATTTAGCCAGCAATGTCAACCAGGACACAACTAACCTGCCCATCAGAAGGGACAAGGAGATACTAGGCAAGGAGGCAGAAGCAAAGTGCATAACGGCGCCGTAGTTGAAAGTCTAGATCGCTGAGGTCACTAGTAGGATGGAACCTCTCAATAAGCTACGGAACGTCGAGACAGTCACCCGAGGTCAGACGAGAAGTCTCCATCTTGAATAGGCCACAAAATTGCATCACCTGCTGTCGAACTAAAAGAAAGGGGGTAGGAACAACAACGGAACTCCGCGGAGTCAAGTCCAAGATGGCAGTAAACTCCTCTACAGTAGGACATAGTTCCTTAAGACCAAACCGAAATACATGAGACTAAGGATCCCACAGTTGTGCGGCAGTCGCTAGTAAAGGTCTGTAGCGACCGCCTTCTTGTGAGTAGGCTACCGCCAACTCAAAAAGCATAGTATAGTGACATCATCCCTTTGACCAGGCGACCGCCAGGTTGAAAATAGCAACCGCCATGTCAATCTCCTTGTACATGGCAACTGCCATGTTGTATTCTGGCTACCGCCATGTTTAAATCTGGCGGTTATGAGTTTGCATTCTGTTTGATTTATGGTAGTGGAACTATGCATTCATGGCAGTTTGAGCAACAAAATAAGAGAAAAACATGTAATAAATCAACAAAGCGAGTAAAATGGAATGAAGGTTCTAAAGATATAGAAAAGGCAATATAACGTAAATTGGGGCACCGAGGCCCAATAAGAAGCAAAACTCGGGCATGTAGGCCCAAGGATCAAGTAAGTCAAACTAGGGAACATAGGCCCATGAAGCAAATAAAAGTATGTAAACATGTCAAACAGAGGCACGCAGGCTCACCAAAGTAAATGTATCAGAATGAAACAGGGGAAGGAGAAAGCTCTCTCTCTCAAGAATGCCTGAGGTGAACTCGGCGAGAAGAAGGGTCGGCCTCCTCTGAGATGTCATCCTCGAAGAGTCTGTCAAAGTCATCGCCGTCATCACTGCTAGAAGAGGAGACAACTCTGGATCGGCTCTGAGAAGATGAAGCAGACCCTCTGGAACGAGCCCGGGAGGATGCCCGAGAACCATGACCTCTAACCAAGGCTAGAGCAGGTGGCGGCATCACACCGGTGGCCGGAGCTAGAGGCTGCCAAAAGAAAAATAAGACTCAGAGCAGGATAAAGACAAGAAAATGCAAAAAAATTAAAACACATAAGCCACTCACGGCAGCTACTGGTATGAAAGCAACGCCGACTGCCCGCATCGAGGCATCTATCTTCCTGACCAGCACTCTCAAACTGATAATCATCAGCATCGCTCAGTCTAACCAAGCCTGATTAACCTGTAGAAGAGAACAGTTCTAGAGTAAACTAGACAGGTAAAGAAAGAACAAGTGACTAAGAGAAAGGCATAAGATAAACCTAGCCGATGTTAGCCCTGAACTCCGATTCTGATGAAATAAGAATCGGGAGAGAGAAGGGGAAGCTGTATACCACAGTCTGGACATCCCATGGTAGCTCTGGGCCCCTCCCGCCAGCAGCATCCCTAGCAGTAGCTTCGGTAGCTGCTCTAGCAGCAGCCGCAGCCCCAGCACCGCCAACAGTAGCATCAGCATCGGCAGCCTCCGGTGCTCGCCTCTTGCCACCTAGGTCGGGTACTAACGGACCCAGTAGATGGGCACGGGCCCAAGTAGTATAGTCCCCCTCCGCCACCAGCAGCTCGGTAGCCAGAGTCCCCACCATCTCGAGAAGAAGATCGACTTGGCTCATATGTTCAGTCTGGTGCATACAAGCTGGAGGAACCACTGGGATCCGAAAGTGACCCAGGTCGAGTGACTGGCGAACCACCAGCTCTCCCAGATAGTACTCCCATCCAAATGGACCCTCCAGCAGAATCCGCCTGGGTGTGATATCCCAGCTACGCATCAAATCAGCACCGGCCCGATCCTTCAACCCCTCCAAACATCCCAGTGGACCTACAACAGTTCAAGATATAATACAATGCAAAGTAAAACATACAGTATGATGAGCAGTGTGCAATAATCAGTGCCCAGTGCAGTACAGTACAGTGTAGTAAACAGAATGGAAAATAGTTTCGTGCAGTGAATAGCGCAATAAGCAGTATAATACAGCAAGAAGTGTATTGAATGGGTAAAGATACCTAGTCAGGAGTCAGTCGGTCCAAAGACACCCAGAACCAATCAAGATCATTTCCTCCAGCTTTCTTCCCCTTTAGCCCATGGGACAACCGGGCTGCGCGGGGAATAACCAGAGGGTCTGTAGCAGAGTTCCCAGGACGTGAAGCCCGAGGAACTCATAGGTCCATAACTGCAAAGAAGAAGATGTCAGCCAGCAGAAATAATAGATAACAGAAACAGATGAAGAACTGCAGAAAATTTGTCGTACCTCCCAAACCCTCAAGTATCCTCTGATGCTAAGCTCCGGAGGGAACCGGGTCAAGGTCCGCATGAAGCTGTAGAGAGTGGCCAGAGCAGCACCTCCGCAGTCGTACGAAGCAACCCGGTCAAGACAAGCCAGGCCACCCAAGTAGTGTAAATGAATGGTATTCTCCTTGTTCGAAAACAAGGAGGTACCAAACATATACATCAAGAATCTCGGGCAACCCACTCGTAGTGGCGGGGCTCGGTGCACTGGAAGTATCTGGAACGGTCAAAAAACCAATATATCGAACCCAGCCTCTGTCCATCTGCGCCGGAATAGCCCCAAGAAAATACATCAGGGCGCCAGCAGACTGCGCGATGGTGGGATCAAATGGGATGGAAGCTCCTCCAACTCGGATGCCCGTGATGGGTGCGAAGTCTAGAGGCTTAAGGGTGGCCTCGAAGGTGGTGAAATAGAAGGTGTTGGTGGTATCCCACCACCGCTCGGCCAAGGTTATCAGCCATACCCGATCATTGCTCATCCTACCCAGCAAGGGTATGAAACGAGCAAAGCTGGAGGCATCGATGTAAGCCCGGCTAGGAGCAGGGAGGGCATCGATGTAAGCCTGCTAGGAGCAGGGAGGGCATCGTACCACTCCAACACCTCCCCGGAGGCAGAACCTCCGAAGCCTCGGACGTAGTGGCCAGCCTATAAAGAGGAGACAGATAGAGAATACATAAATGACAAATCGAGCAAGTAAAGTGCAGAGAAACAACTGAAAACAAAACCTAGGTTCTTTCGGTCCTAGAAAACTAGGCACCCTAACCCTAGATTTGTGATTCCTAGTGATCCTAAGACCTGGTGCACCAGGCAAATTTCTATCATTTTATGCTAATATTCTTCCCAAGTATATATAAAAAAAAGATCTCCCTTTCTTTTGGCATTTGTATTTTGCCCCTTTTTACCCCTAACCTTTTAGGATTAATCGTTTCAATCTTCTAAAAAATACTCTCTAAAAATTCTAAAAATTCTCGGGATTTTCTTATTTTTACATAATTTTCCTAGAATTTTCTAAAAGTTTCTAGAATTTTCCCAAATTTTTTTTAAAAATTTCTAAGATTTTCTAAAATATTCCTAAGATTTTCTCAAAATTTTCTCAAGATTTTTCTTAAATTTTTTAGGATTTTCTAAATATTTCTAGGATTTTTTTTCAAAATTTTCTCAAGATTTCTACAATTTCCTAAATATTTTTAGGATTTTCTTAAAATTTTCCTCAAATTTCTAGAATTTTCTAAAGATTTCTACAAATTCTTCAAGATTTTTTCTTAAAATTTGCCCCAATTTTCTAAGGTTTCCAAAAAAATTTTCAAATTTTTTTCTAGATTTAAAAAAAAAATCAAAAATCAAAAATCAAAACAAAGATTCCTTCCCTAGATTTGTGTTTTTCTCAAAATAAACAATAAAAATTTAAGTCTTTTATTTTGTAATTTTTGCTAAAATAATCGCCCATTTTGTTGATTGTTTAAAAAGATCCTAGTGTCCCTACTGTTTTGATCTCTATTGCATAGGTACTTAAGCAAAACTCAAATTTCAATCATCATTCATATCATCAATCAACATCCACATCATCATAATCATTCAAACACATCAGAAATAAATCATCATCATCAGTCATCGGTATCAAATCACATCATATGGGGGATCCTAAACATGCGTCTACGTTTTATATTCCATGCTTCGGTATTGAAAAAGTAGGAATGGGGTACTTACCAATGGGCGTCGACGAGACATATGGTAGTTGGGCTCTCGCAGAAGAATGTCGGTGGCAATCGCATCATCAAGAGGCTCGCAGTGTTTCATCCCGCGCGGAACCACGCGATGAGGCAATGGTGCATAAGTATGCGGGTCGAAGGGCGCCGGATGACCATCTCCAGCATCTGGATCCAAAAAGCCAACAATCTCGACCTTAGCAGCAGTATCTGCAGTCGCCTTCACCGTAGCAGCTGCATGTGCCTCCTCAGCAATGCGACGGGAGGCAAGCTCTGCCTCGAGCACGAGGGCATCCATCGCAGCAGTGGGCTACGTGGAAGTAACCCCGCTAGCGGAGGGGTCCCGTCGTGCCCCCGAGTCGTCATCCCCATGGCGTTAGCCCGCCATGAAGAGAAAAGGAATCACGAAAAGCAATGTAAACAAGGTATGAAGCGAAAGGAATCAAGAAAAGAACAAAAGAATGCTTGGAAGCACAAGAAATTGGAGAGAGACGAGAGAGAAGCTTGAGAGTACCAGAGTTTAGAGAGAGAGAGTAAGGAGGGAGCGAATGAACCAAAATCGCGCGCCTGGAGGGCCTTATGCGCGCATGGAGTTGGCGTTGCCAACTCCAGAGTGAGCGACCGCCATGTTTCTGAAACGCCACACGACGACTGCCATGTTCGAAGGGTTTTTACTCGGCGGCCGCCATGTCAAAAGGGTTTTGGCCTGGCGATCGTCAGGTTGCCAAAGGTCACGTTAGGTCAGTTTGTCATTATGATGTTTTAGGGTTTTTAGGGGCTATTTGGGCTTTTTTTTAGTGTTTTGTTATCACTATTATGCATTAATTTTATTCATTAAATTATTTTTTTTTTTTAAATAATTTTCAGAAAATATAAAATTTTGAATGTTTATATTTGCGTACATATTTTGTTTCTAAAAATAACTTTTAGAGTTTTTCAAAAATAATTTTGTAATCTCGGAAGTTTCTCGAGAAAATTGTGTGTTTTAAACCCTTATCTCTTTGAGGTATTTTCTTCTCCCGTTAAATTTAATTTTAAAGTCGTAACTTTCCTTTTAAATTATTTTTTCCTTATGGCTCGTCCCGAATTTTTAGGTTTTAACTTGACCTATTAATTCGTAGTTTTCTTCTCCCGATAAATTTTATTTTTAAGTCGTAACTTAGTTTTTAAATTATTTTTATCTCATGTTTCGTCCCGAATTTTTTTTAGGTATTAACTTGATCTATTAATTCGTAATTTTTTCCTCCGATAAATTTAATTTCTGAGCTGTAACTTGGCTTTTAAATTATTTTTATCTCATGTCTCGTCCCGAATTTTTTTTAGGTCTTAACTTGACCTATTAATTCGTAATTTTTTCCTCCGATAAATTTAATTTCTTAGCCGTAACTTGGCTTTTAAATTATTTTTATCTCATGCCTAGTCCCGAATATTTATTTTCTTAACTCGACCTCTTAATTTGCAATCTTTCTTCCTGATAAATCAAAAAGCTTCAGCCGTGGCTTGGCTTCCAATCATTTTAAACCTCGTTTCCGATAAACCCACCTTTAAGTCACGCATTCTTAGATCCTGACTTAACCTATCAATATGATGTTTACCTACTAACTGACTCATCGGTCCTCCTCATGACCCTAAATTGACTCGTCGGTACTCCTCATGACTCTAAACTACTCGTCGGTCCTCTTCATGACCTTAAACGGACTCATCGGTCCTCCTCATGACCATAAACTGACTTGTCGGTCCTCCTCATGACCCTAAACTGACTCTCTGACTCATCGGTCCTTCTTATGACCATAAATTGACTCATCGATCATCCTCACGACCCTAAACTGACTCATAGGTCCTCCTCATGACCATAAACTGACTCGTCGGTCCTCTTCATGATCTTAAACTGACTCGTGTTTGCATTACACTATACCTATCTTCACCATGTTAGCATTTATTCATGTTAGCATCCACATCATGTTTGTTGTCATTACATCTTTGCATTTTACCTCATGAACTACGTTCTGGTCTGATCCCTAGCAAAATGGTACGTAGGCAGCTCGATGAAAATTCGAGTACAACTAACATCATATGCATGCTTGTGTGTGTTTGTGGCCTAAGATTGATGGTTCGGTCAAATGGTTGTTGTCTCTGAGTTTTTGATATAACCTACTTCACGCATTGCTATGCAAGTTATATAAAAAGGGGCAACTGCAGACACCCCAATTTGACCCCGCCTAATCTTAGGTGAATTCGATTATGAAAATAAGTAGAATAGTACCTCAGTTCGATCTACGGGAAGTGATCTAAGCTCGGAATTTGAACTCGAAACTTTCAAATCAATGAAATTTTGACGAACCATCGAAACTTGTTTCCCAAGTAAGGCGACCGCCAACTCTCATTGTGTCGACCACCATAGAACTTTGTGGAAACCCTAGCCAAAAGTGGCGACCGCCATGCTTCATCATGGCGACCGCCAACTTCCATTGTGGCGACCGCTGTAGAACTTTGTGAAACATTTCAAAAATATGGCGACCGCCAACTTGCATCATGGCGACCGCCAACTCTAAATGGCCTGACGTGTCCCAAAACGTGGCAACATCTTATTGGTTGAAGAATTCTACAAATACCGTACCTGAGTGTACGTTTTCAGTACGAATTTTGAGTGAGAGAAACTCTACCGATATATCGAGCGATCCCGAGCCCCGACGCCGAAACCCTGCCAAACCTCCAATCGACGTCGAAGTCTTGCTTGGATCACCACCCGAGGATCAGCCCATTGGAGTACATTCCCAATTTGAGAATTCTCCGGCAATCCAGGTACTTTGTTTGAATTTTCGATCCTTCTAACTCCACCTTCTCTCTTTTGGAATGATCGGGTTAAATTTATTTTCAATTTGTGTATTTCTTTCATTCGTATAGTTAACCTTGTTTCTTATTTAATTTGCTTCATTTAGTTTAGTATTTGCTTAGTTTATACTTTCACACTAAGCACATTATCTTTAATTAATTCATTAAATAGTGCTAACATGGTTTAACAATTACAACTAATTAATATTGTTAATTGTTATAATAATACACTTACATTATGTGAATTAGTAATCAATGCTACATTTTATATTTAAGATAAATAGTTATTTTTTTTAATTTCTTTTGTTTTGCTAGCATTAGTTTGATTTTCTTTATTACCATTTACTTTAAATTTTCTTTTCTTTTCTTTTTATGCTAATATAATATTCTAGCACTCATTTTTTTTTTCTTCTTCTTAGTTAGTCTAATTTCTTCCACTAGCACTTTATTTTATTTTATTTCTTCTTTCTTGGCTTCATTTTCTTCTTAGCTTAATATTCTTTTCCTAGTATTTATTTATTTATTTTTCTTTTCTTTCAATAGTAGTGTAAAATTCATTTTCTAGCTTTTTCTTTTTACTCCATTTATTTTTTCTCTTATTAGTAGCTTTAATTTCTTTTTAATGCACTATTTTCTTTATTACAATGTTAGTTTAATACTTCTTCTTTACTAGTTTTTATTTTTTCTTTTTTTTTCTTTTTTTTAATATTAGTGTAATTTCTCTTTTCTAGCATTTTATTTTTTTTCATTATTAGTTTTAAATTTTTTTTTTATATAATATTATTTTTCTCTTCTTTCTCTTTTAGTGTTAATTTAACTTTGCTTTATTTGTATTTCTTTTCTTTCAATGTTAGTACATATTTTATCTTTTAAAGTTTCATTTTCTTCTTTTAAAGTTTTACTTTTTTTTCATGATATTTTATCTCATCTTATCTTTGTTTTTCTTTATTAAACAAAAAAATCATAAAAAGTCTTTAAATCACATCCCTATTTTTTAAATGTAATTTTCTTTTCTTTTACTTTCTTTTTCTTTTATTTAAAATATAAAATATGAATAGTTATGTTTTCTTTTAATAGTTTAAATAAACATTTTCTAACCTATTTATTATAGCATAATTTTTCTTTTGTGACCTTTTTCTTTTCCTTCAAATCTTTAAATTCTCTTTTATTATAAAATCTTTCTTTTAAATTTCTTTATTAAGTAATTTTTTTTTAATGTAGAATTTTCTCTTTTGTACATCTTTTATTTTATACTTAGCATTTCTTTTTCATGTTAATACCAATCTAGTTTATTTTGATAACATGCATATTTTGATTATTTTTTTTTTAAACATTTGGTATTTAGAATAGTTTAACTTATTTTATTAGCAAACCATGTTTAATTAGTTTTAGCATCTTTTAGTATATTCTTGTTATTTTATTCAAACCATGTTAGACTAGATTATTTTCATGAATATTGCATGCGGGTATGCTTCATGTATCATTTAGTTAGAAATTGCATGTTTTAGGACTTAGGATTTAATCCCTTTATTTGATCTAATTCGAAGTGCTATGTACATATTTTATAGATTTTTTATATTTAATTTTGAATGTTCTCTCTTTGTCTCCATGTGCTTTTTGTGCAAGCATTTGAGAAATTCTATTAAAGAACCAATAATGATTAGTAGAGGCCAACTTTACGGTTGGGCGAACAGGGTGCCTAACACCTCCCCCAATTCGTACCTTAGCCCCCGAACTCTTTTATCTGGTTAATATTTTCAAGATCGATAGGCTATTTTTGTTTTTCTTAGTATTTCTCAAAAACTAAGTGGCAGCTCTATTTTCAACAAAAGAGGTTTTCAAAATGTGGCTTTCAATGTGTTAAAATATTTTTTAAACATCTTTTGAATTTTTTTATTTTTGACCCCTAAATCCCAACACCACGCTAATGCTTAAGAGATTATGCTTTAGATCATCAACAAGTAAGACATTATCAATATGAAGGGAGAATTTTTTACCAACTTTGCCTTTACCAATGATCTTGCCTTTACCATTATCTCCAAAGGTCACATAACCTCCATCTTTAGGTTTTAAGCTCAAGAATTTTGTTTTGTCTCCCGTCATGTGCCTTGAATATCCACTATCCATATACCATTTTTTTTAGATGCGGTAGACTTTAAGCATACCTACAAAATAAATTAAGTGACTTTCTTTGGTACCCAAATCTTTTTGGGTCCTTTAGGATTAGTGTGTTTAATTTTCTACACTAATTTTGTTTACCATTCTTTCTTTTTAATGGATAATCAAATTTAATGTGTCTATTTTCTTGCATAGAAAACAAGTCGTGTGCTCATAAATGTTTCTTGAGGATGAGACTTGAAAATCTTTGGATTCTTTCGCAAAATAACTTTTCAAGTTCTTCTTGTTATTTGTTTCTCCATTATAGCCAATACCTTCTTTATTTAAAGACATTCTTTAAGCTCCCAAAAGTTTTTCAAATTTTCCTTTCCATTTGTAAACTTGTAAATAATTTTGGAATAGTCATCCACTTTCTTTTTCAAATCGCATGAAATATCATTTTCAAGAGCTTTTCCTTCCAAAGTTTTTAGTTTTTTTCTAAAAAATTCATTTTTCTTTTCTAATTGAGAGATCTCATTTTTAGAAATTTTTGTCACTCTATCAAAATTTCACTCTATAAATGAGTTTTTCTCTTTCCAAGGACTCAACTTGCAAATCATGATTATTTTGAATTTTTAAAAAGGACTCCTTTAAATTGTTCAACATTTTGGATTGATTTTCAATTTCCTTAGAGAGTTTCTCATTTTCTCTTTTGAAGCTTATATTTTTCTTTTTCATTTTCAAGAATTTCTTATGTAAGTCATATAATTTATTTTTAAGATCTTCATAAGATGGAATAGATTCACAAGAACTAGATTGAAGTAAAATAGAATTTAGGTGAGAATTTACCTCCTCATCCATGCTAGCCATCAAGCAAAAATTTATAATTTCTTCATCGCTAGAACTCTCGGTAGACTTGTTTGAATCCGTGTTATCTCAAGTTGTAGCTTTCATGGTCTTCTTTTTTTTTTTTTTAGATCCTTTTTAAGTAGAGAACATTCTGGCTTGATGTGTCCCACTTTCTTGCAATTGTAGCATGTAAGCGGATCTTTCTTGTAATCTCTCTTGCTTGAATCACC
>JAOTRH010191214.1:0-11610 GCA_034768845.1 Heliamphora exappendiculata
TATATATCAGATTTGGTGGAGGGAATTCGGGTAGGGGTCAGTTTGGGTGACAAAAATCTTATCACACATCAATCTTGGGATTTTACCTTGGTTTATGTGCCCTTTTGTGCAAGAAAATTCTTTAAAAGTTAATTTGATGTATCTTTTTTATGTCTTTTTTTATTAGAACTTATTATTTTAGTATGTTATGATAAATTTAGTATTTTCATGAATTATCATAGTTTTCATAGCAATTAATTAAATAGATGTAGTCTTTTAAGTCAAATTAAACTAGTTTGATAAAATATAATTTTTAACTTATTTTAGTGTGTATGAACTTTGATAATGATTTGTTTGCATTTGATAGCCTATAATACCATATTATTATGTATGTTACTTGTTCAACAAGTGTTGGATCATCATAATGCTTGAATTGACACATTTCTCATCTTTTTAAGCTTAAAAAAAGCAAAAAAGTTACTTTTAGGACAACTTCCAAGGTGGTCGGCCACTAAGGAGTATTTTTGTCATTTTTGATATTATTTTGTCTTTTGCTACTTAATTTTACTTAAATATCTGATTTAAGGTATCTATGTGTCAACATTTGAATTTTTAAAACTTTTTACTGTACTATGGACAAAATTGTCATTTTACCCCAATTTTGAGAATTTTTAATTTTTAATTTATGATTTCATGATAATTAATGTTGGGAGATTCTCCAGGTGTTAAGATTTTGTTACTTGAATTTTGTATCTTTTTAGGGTTTCTGGGTTAAATTTAAAGTTCTCGAGTCGAGTTAGGGTTTCGAACATCTTCCGTGCTCTAAGGCCTCATGGGCTATTCGTCACTAATACTAGGGTTCGAGCATGGTCGATATAGAGGTCGAATTTTATTTTAAGATGTGTTGAACGTGGCTGGTACACCACCGCATCTTCTTTTCTTGAGATATGTTGAACGTGGCTAGTACGCCACCACATTTTTGAGCGATTGAGATCGCATTTCTTTCTAATATGTGTTTAACGTGGTTGGTATGCCACCCCATCTTTTCTTTTGGGGTTATGTTGAACATGGTTGGTACCCCACCACATCTTCTCTTCTCATCTTCTCTTCTCGAGATGTGTTGAATGTGGCTTATACGCCACCACATTTTCGAGCTGCTATGGTTGCATTTTTTTTAAGATGCGTTGAATGTTGCTAGCATGCCACCACATCTTCTCTTCTCGAGATATACTGAATGTGACTAGTACACCACCATATTTCCAAGCAACTGAGGTTGCATTTCCTTTCAAGATGTGTTGATACATCTTTTCTTTTTAGAATGTGTTGAACGTGGCTTTAAGCCACCACATTTTCAAGCGATTGTGGTCGCATTTCCTTTTAAGATATGCGGAACATGGATGGTATACCACCGCTATAGGGAATTAAATCCCAGGAAACTAAATGGTGCATACGAATCAAATCAAACGCGGCGTGACACAGGATCTACAGCATATAAAAAAATGTACAACATCGAACCATCCAGACGAACGGAAAAATTATCCTGACAAAATCTGTACGGGAATAACAATATAAAACCCTGAACCCTGAAATAAAAATCCAGTACACCCACAAGGTGGAATAGGGATTATACCTGCTCAATCCTACTAATTTGATCACGTTTTTGTTCTTGAACTTGAATCCAAAGATCAACACAGTTGTAATCCTGTAATCTTTTCTCCGTTCAGATCTTCTCTTATATTCCCAACCAATGAAAACACGAACTAAGTGTGGGCTTAGATTCTTTGTGCTCCCAATCCTGTCTGACTACCTTTCTTTTTCTAGTTCTCATAAATACATGAAAAACCTAACAGACTGAATGTATGAATCATCTGGTGGCCAAGATTATAACGACATATAAATAGGCTAAAGTAGGGACCTTTGGAGTAAGTAAGACATGGGCTTCTAATGCAATTATGAAATCTTGCTTCAATCGAGAAGCAATTTCACAAAAAATATAAATTATAATTTATTCCACTAAGGAATTATAATTACACTCCAAGCCTTATTCTCAAAATCAATTATTCAAGTTCATGTTATGAAATGTTTATTATTCTCTCCACGTTAAGATTACAGATACCCATTGATTAAATTAAATTACTAACAATTATATTTAATCAGCTTCTTCAATAATTCCTTAAACTCTTTCTCTTAACTTATTTGACTACCGAATTATAAAATTCACCTGCAGTGTTTGGCTCAGTTAAAACTTATAAAGTTCCTTAAGGGGTATCATCAATCCAAATAATTTGGGACGTAGATTTTTTCAATAATTAATATTCACTATATACTTCATACCGTTATCCAACTCACCGGGATTATTGACCCATGCAAGATCGCACCCTCTAATGAATTAAAACAAAAAGTATTAAATATACACAAATAATAATTATTTTGAGATTAAGAGTATAAGTCCTTAAATTAACCATGGGGTGTAAATTAATTTATTAAGTCAGTATAAAATTAATTACCCTAGCTTGGTTCTATTCAATACACATGTACTAGCACAGCGAGTCGGAACAATAGACGACACTATTATATGTTCTCCGTAACTAAGACAGCTTAGCTAAAACTTTATGTTACAGTAGTACCGATGGTTTGTCTAATTTCATCTAAACTGTGAACCAAAATTTATATTCCATAAGAACCTTTAATCAGGTCTTCCGTGTGTAAGCTAAACTCTACACGCTAGATTAAATACTATGTAGAATAAAAGCTACACATGCACAACATTAAAAAAATTAATAAAATACATACATTTCTCATAAAGATTCTTATTAAAATAGAAAAATAGTTTTATTAATAAATAACAACAATACCAAAAATCTAAACATAGTTTTTAGTATACAACCCTAATAATTTTTCACTTAAACTCAAAATCATGTGGCCATATATCTGACTCCTATGCCCTCTACGTAACTGTCAAAAGTCTTAGCTGGTAAGGTCTTTTTAAAAGGATCTACAAGGTTATCTTGCGATGTAATCTTGATTACAGCTACATCACTTATCTACACGATCTCTCGTATCAGGTGATGCTTACGCTCGATGTGCTTTCTTTTCTTGTGGGTCCTTGATTCCTTCGAGTTGGCCACCGCTCCACTATTATCATAACAAAGTGTAATAGCCGACTATACTAAAGGCACCACATCCAGATCTAGCAGGAAGTACCTTAGCCAAATGGCTTCCTTGGCTACTTTAGAAGCTGCCACATACTCGGCCTCTATGGTAAAATCAGCAATGCAGGACTGCTTAATACTCCTCCAACTTATGGCTCTACCTCCTAAGGTAAACACATATTCCTAGGTAGACTTTCTAAAATCTTTATCTTACTGAAAATCTGAGTATGTGTACCCTAAAGGTATTAGGCCATCTACCTGGTAAATCAATATATAATCCCTAGTCCTTCTCACACACTTGATTATATGTTTTACTGCTTTCTAATGCTCCTGTTCTGGATTAGACTGATATCTGGTAATCATGCCAACGGCAAAACAGATGTTGAGTTTAATGCAAAGCATAGCATACATAAGGCTTCCTATTATCAAAGCATAAAGAATCGCATTCATCTTCTCTATCTCATCAGGTGTCTTAGGACAGTAATCATTGGATAAAGTGATTCCATGCATGAAAGGGAGAAATCTTTTCTTGGAATCCTGCTTGCTAAAACGAGCAAGGACAGTATTGATATAAGTAGCTTGTGATAAACCCAACATCCTTTACCTACGATCTCACTAAAGCTTGATCCCTATGATGTGACTGGCTTCTTTCAAGTCTTTCTTATTGAACTGACCGGATAACCATACCTTTACCGAAGATAATACCCCCACATCATTTCTGATGAGTAAGATATCGTCCACGTAAAATACTAGAAACACCACCACGCTTCCATCATGCTTCTTGTACACATAGGACTCATCAGGACATTGATTAAAATCATAAGACTTAATGGCTTGATCAAATCGAGTACTCCAAGAACTAGATGCCTGCTTAAAACCATACATAGCTCTCTTAAGCTTACACAACATGTGCTTTTGGCCTTTTTCTATGAAACCGTCTAGTTATACCATATAAATTCACTCGTCAAAATTTTCGTTAAGAAAAGCTATTTTGACGTCCATTTGCTAAATTTCGTAATCAAAATGAGTCACAATAGATAAGAAAATCCAGATAGATTTAAGCATGGCTACCAGCAAAAAGGTCTTTAAATAATCGATCTCTTATTTTTTAGTGAACCATTTTACAACAAGCATAACTTTGAAGGTTTTTACCTTTCCATCTGCTCCTCTCTTTTTTTTATAGATCTACTTGCATTCGATGGGTTTTATCCATTTGGATGGTTCTTTAAGTTCTTAGACTTGATTAGAGTACATAGACTCCATCTCCGAATTCATAGCCCTTTGCCCATAATTCTGCATATGTATCTTGGAGTGCTTCATTGTAGTTATAGGATTTAGTATCTAGTTCTTCCGGTATCCTGTCAAAAGACTCTCCCAAGAATATATACCAATTGGGTTAACGAACAATCTTTCCACTACAACGAGGCAATGCTTGCATTTATGTACTAGCAGTGACACGTTGTTCTAGTTCTGAACCCTGTGCACCATAATCCACATCTTGCCCTGGTTGTAAAACTGACATGTTGATGGTAGCATCAAGTTCTAGTTTAGAATCTGCACTTGTCCCGATAATCCTCCCACTACGATAAGGCAATGGGATACCAGAGACCTGTGGCACTTCTACTGTACTACTGGTTTTACCTTTCAACTCTTCTACAACAATTCTACTTCTGGGCCTGCAGTTCATTACATGGTCCTCTTCTAAGAACCAGGCTTTGGTACTGACAACGACCTTATGGTCTTTTGGACTATAAAATAAATCACCATTCATTCCCCTGGGATACTCAACAAAGAAATAAACTTTCATCCTCAGTTCCAAATTATCTACATTCCCCTACAGCACATGTGCTAGATACCCTCAAATTCAAATGTCTTAGACTAGGCTTGCGTTCGGTTCACAATTTTATGGAGTAGAAAGTACTAATTTAGAAGGCATCAAGTTCAGAATATAAGTTGTCATTTCTAATGCTTATCCCTAAACTGAATCAGATAACTCTAAATAACTCATCATAAACCCTTCCATTTCTATAAGAGTCCGATTCCTTCTTTCTACTACACTATTCTACTGTGGACTGCCCGGTGCAGTCAACTGGGATATAATCTCTGCCTCCGATAAAAATTCTTGAACTCTCTCAAGAGGTACTCGCCACCACGGTCGAACCGTAGGGTCTTAATACATTTATCCAGACGCTTCTCTACTTTCGCCTTAAATTCTTTGAATTTCTCAAAGTATTCAGACTTACAGTGCATCAAATATATGTACTCATATCTTGAGTAATCATCGATAAAAGTGAAAAAATACTCAAAACCTTCTCTAGCCCGGATAGTCATAGGTCCACATAAATCAGAATAAACCAATTTCAATAGCTCTTTAGCTCTATAGCCTTTGGCTGAAAATGGTCTCCTAGTCATCTTTCTCTCTAAGTAGGATTCACATACTAGAAGCACCTGCACTTCCAATGATCTTAAAAGTCTATCTTCTACCAGTCTATTTTTTCTTTTCAGATTAACACAACCTAGGCGTAAGGGCCAAAGATACGTTTGGTTCATCTTAAAAGAATCATTTCTCTTACATGATAAACTAGAAGTGTTATTCAATTCATTTAGTTATAGTGTAGGAGAAATATGAGTAATAACATAATGATTATCCACCAATGTACCAGAACAGATAATTCTTTAAAATAAACAGAAATTAAATTCCTTCTAATGGAAGGTATATAAAGACAATTCTTTAAAATTAAAAAACTATCTCTACTAAAATTGAGAGTGACATCTCTCACTCTAACTGCTATCACCCTTGTATTATTGCCCATATATAGGTAAATTTCTACATCACTACGTTATCTGATTTTTTAAAACTCCTGCAATGAATTACAGGCATAATTAATGGCTCTCATATCTATACACTAGATACCGATAAATAACACTACTAAACATATTTTCACAACTAGTGAATAGAAATTACCTTGATTGTTTAGCTTACCGAGATACACTAAACATTGCTTCTTCTAATGCTCTGTCCGGTTACAATGAAAACATCTGCCTTTCAGCTTCTTCACACCAGTGCATAGCCAATTAACTACCTTGAAAATAGTGCCATCCTATTTCTGAATCTTTTTCTTCTTCTTACCTTTTGGCTTAGAAGTAGAACCCTTTTCAACAACAAAGGCACTAATTGGCTTCCTAAGAACACCCTCAACTGCTTGAAGTTCTTTAAGTAGTTCTGCTAGGGAAAAATTGAGTTTGTTCATGGTATAATTATGGTAGAACTATTTAAAGCTATCTGAAAATGACTTAAGTATAATATCGACTTAGATTTCTCCATCCATTTCAGCTCCAAAGATCTCTAGTTCATTGAGAAGATTAATCATATTCAAAACATAATTCCAAATTAGGGTGCCTTTAGCAATGTTTGTGATCATCAAAGATATCATGGCCACCTGCCTAGCGGCACGATTTTGATCCCCAAATATCTCTTTGAGATTTCTAATCATGTCATAGGCACTGAGCATAAATTGATGCTGATGTTGCAATACATTTGATATGGAAGCCCAAATGTAACACTGTACCATCTAATCAGCCTTTTGCCACTTCTGATAAGCCTGAATTTTCTATTCGACCGCCCCCTCATCAGATACTAGTGGACAATTCTCAGACAACACAAACTTATAGTTCTCAGCAGTTAACACAATATCTAAGTTCCTTTTCTAGTCAACATAATTAGGTCCACTTAATTTGTTCTCTTTGAGTATTGCCGCGAGTGGATTGAAAGTCGTTTTAATATCTAAGAATCACATTATTAAAAAATAATTAATTATGATGAGCAAAAACTTTGAATTCATTTTAAAATTTGGTTCCCTCTACTATTTTTAAAAAGAACTCACCAACATCTTGGTACACCGTGAATAGCATGCTTCAATGGGAATATCGTTTACTATTCATCATGCGTCCCAATAGACTAATTCCTATTAATTTTACTATGTAAGCAACAGACCATGCCAAGTAAAATTAATTAGCTAACGTAGTTTCGATTCTATAAATAATAGCAGTGACTCAGATAGAGAGGATACTATTATTTACAGTTAAGTGTACACCATCACCAAATTTCAAATCAATCGCTTCGCAATAAATCCTTTAGATGGAGAAGTAATCAACACTAACAATTATTCAGAATTATTTTCAAAAGAGGTCTGTACTGGTGATACCACAATTAATTCTGTCCGATGAGGAGGAAGGCTTAAATGCCAACACATAAAATTAATTACATCATCTACAAACTAGTGATGGAGACCGTGAGATTTATCTGTGAATAAATTCTCTTACCCACTTAGTTTTTAAAATATTTTTGAGTTATAAAAACTGTTTAATTTTAACAAATTCATAATTTCGAAATATACCACACATTACAAAGATTCTGATAAAAATTAATCTTACGTGTTATATGTGTAACTAATAAATTTTTCAATTCTCCCTTTCTACGAAAAAGATAATTTTAAATAAAACTTGAAAATTTAATTTATTATCCAGTTACTCATATTAACCAATTTCAAAAAAATGAATTCATTTAAATTAAACTCTTTGTCAAGCATGCAACAATAATGATTTTTTATGTTATCCAGAATCATACATTCACAACAAAAAATCATAAAGAACAATATACATGCATATGATAATAAATAATCCAGGTTACTATGGTCATTCCAAAATTCCTGAGTCGCCTCATGATTCCAAGGCATCCATGTTTGCTCGCGTGGCATGGGATCAAGGGGTAGCGCCCCTCGAAACCAAGCACCATTCCATCATTTCAAAACCCTGATCTGAGTCAAAAGTGTAAACATCCTGGTTCGATCCTTAACTAAAACTTCATTTTGACTGTTTCCGTTTGGACGAGTTGACCACCGTCCAGACGATCCTGTTATAGCTGCTTCTCCGTTCAGATGGATGCTGGGGCATTCAGACGATCCTCCTCTAGAAACTTTTTCGTCCGAACGGATGCTGGGGCGTCTAGACAGAATCCCTCCATAGTGATTTTCGTCCGGACAGAAGGTTGGACATTTGAACGAAATTGGGATTTTTGCATCGCGAAAAGGAGTCCAAACTGCATTGTCCTTCTTCTCCCTATCTTGAGTTAGCCATATCTTGTACTCAGCAAAAAGCTCGGGACATTACAGCTCCTGCATCTCCATCAATGAGCGGGATGGCCAGGCCTCCTAATACAATGCCAAAAATGGGGACTGTAGTACAGATGAAGATAAACGGTCTCGGATGTTATGAGGAATGATCTAACTGTCACCGAACTGTTGCATGATCCTATGGGGACAATAAAAAGTAGTCTGGCGTAGACCTACAAGCAACACACGAGGGTGATCCATGGTGGCCAAGGTCATGGCAGAGATCTGCCACCAGGGGCACTGCCAAGTAATATCTGGACTAGTCAAAGAAAAAAAGTACTGCCGCCAGGTTGCTTTGGTGTCACATATCTGATAATAGGGATGATAGAGGAAAGGTGCAGCACTGTGCCTATCAGTAGGTGGCTTCTGAACAAGATTCACTTTCTCCATCAGCCAGATCTATAGTAAAAATTAGATCAGTAAGGGAAGGGCAAGGCAAAAAGCTTTGATAAAGAGAGAGGTCTTGGGCTCACCTGAAGAAGCAGAGGACTGCCAGCAAAGGTGGTGGTCTCACCACGATGAATACCGTCTAAACTCAGCAGTGTCTCGGCTAAAACAAGTCGCACGAAGTTCCTCCCCATCCACATCTGACCTGCAATGTCAACCAGGGTGCAACTAACTCGCCCGTCAGAAAGAATGAAAAACCAACCTTTAAAAACCCCCTTTTTATTGAAAATAGAGTCGCCACTTAGTTTTTGAGAAAAACTAAGAAAAATAAAAATAGTTACAGATCTTGAAAATATTTAACCAGAGAAAAAGGGTCCGAGAGCTATGGTATGAATCGGAGAAGGTGTTAGGCATCTCATTCGCCCAACCATATGATTGGCCTCTACTAATCATCATTGGTTCTTTAATAGAATTTCTCAAATGCATACAAATAAAAAAAATGAAGACAAAGAGAGAACATCCAAAATTAAATATGGAGAATACATAATATATGTACATAGCACTTCTAAATTAAACAAATACCAAAACAAAATTCTAAGTCCTAAGACATGTAATTTCTAACTAAATGATACATGGAGCACTCCCACATACAATATTTACAAAAAATAAACTAACTATCATGATTTGCATAAAAGAACAAAAAATATGCTAAAAGTTGCTAAATGAAAATCATACCACAAATGAACACAAGGATTGCTAATAACATCATTAAAATGGTCAAAATGACTTAAACTACCAAAACAACCCAAATTGATATTAACATAGAACATACTTTTAGAAATGTTAAATTCTAGTTAAGAATGAAAGTAATGAAAGGAAACTAAGCTAATTGTAAAAAGATTTTTGAATTTATGTTAGAAAGAAATAAAAGAAAAGAATAATAAACAAAATGTTAAAAGGAAGCTAAATTAAAACTAAAAGAGTTTTTATGGGTTTTATGTTTAAATAAAATAAAAGAAAGGAAATGAACTATAAAAGAAAAATTAAACTAACATTTTAATTAGAGAAAATGAAAAATAACAAAACAAAGCTAGTAACAAAATAAAAGAAAGAAAATGCTAGAAAAGAAAATTAAAAAGAAAAGAAGAAGAAAAGAAAAAATAAAGCTATTAAAAGAACATTACACTAATATTAAAATAGAAGAAAAAGAAAATAAAAGTTTAAAAGGAACATTAAATTAATGCTAGTGAAGAAACATTAAGCTAATATTAAAAAAAATTAGAGAAAATAAAATAGAACATTAAAAAGAAAATAAAACTATATTATAAGAAAAGGAAAAGAAAATGCACATTTATATTAAACTAAAGATTAACCATTATTAAAAGAAAAAAGATGTAAAATACTAGCAAAGGAAACACTAATTTAAGATTAAAAGAAAAATTGGCACTAAATGAGTGCAATATTGACAATTGTAACCATTTTTATGTAAGTACTTGTATTATAACAATAACGACATTGTTCAGTCGTATTGTCGAATTATATTAGCACTACTTAATGAATAAAATAACGACAACGTACTAAGTGTGAAATGTGGACAAGTTAACAACTTAAGAAAGTAAAGAAAACAACTAAATCACATAAAGTAAACAAGATTAACTATGGAAGGAATATGCGAATTGAAATTAAAGTTTAACCCGGTCACCTCAAAAGAGAGGAATTGAAGTTAGAAAGACCGATGATCCAAACGAGGTACCTAAATCGTGGAATCCTCAAGTTGGGAAATGTGCTTCATTCCTCGGATGGTGATTCCAAGCTAAGGCTTCAAATGTAAGCGTAAGATGTTTGGATCTCGGTATTTCGGTAGGGCTTTGGCGTCGAGGCTCAGAATTGCTCGGCTCCTCGACAGAGCTTCACTCTCTAAACCTCACACTCTAATTATGTCTTCGAAAACGTACCAGAGATACGGTATTTATAGAGTTCTTCAGCCAATGAGATGTTGCCGCGTTTTTTGGACATGTCAGGCCATTTGGAGTTGGCGATCGCCACAATGTAAGTTAGCAGTCGCTATGTTTTTTAAAGGTTCTACAAGGTTCTGTAGCGGTCTCCATGATGCAAACTAACGGTCACCATAATAAAAGGTGGAGGTCGCCATATTTGGCTAGGTTTTCCAAGAGGTTCTACTGGTGGTCTCCGCAATGAACTTGGTGGTCGCCTTACTTGGGCAGCAAGTTTCGTTGGTTTGAAAAAATTTCATTGGTTTAAAGGTTTCGGGTTCGAATTTCGGGCTTGGATCACTTCCCGAGGATCGTACTGAGGCACCATTTCACCTGTTTTTATAATCAGATTCACCTAAGATTAGGCGCGGTCAAATTGGGGTGTCTACAGTTGCCCCTCTTTGATATAACTTGTGTGACGCAAGTTATATCAAAGACCCAGATATGACAACCATTTAATCGAGCCGCCAATCTTAGGCCACAAGCATCCGTATGATGTTGGTCGTACCCAAATTTTTGTCGACCTGCCTACGTACCCCTTTGCCAGGGATCAGACCAAAACATAGTTCATTGGGCAAAATGCAAGGATGCAAAATTAGAAATATGATGCATGACAAGTGTAGTGTAATGCAGACATGTATAACGCGAGTTAGTTTAAGGTCATGATGAGGACTTACGAGTCAGTTTAGGGTCATGAGGAGGACCGACGAGTCAGTTTAGGATTTTGAGGAGGACCGAGTCAGTTTAGGGTCATGAGGAGGACCGACGAGTCAGTTTAGAGTCATGAGGAGGACCGACGAGTCAGTTTAGGGTCTTGAGCAGGACCGATGAGTCAGTTTAGGGTCATGAGGAGGACCGACGAGTCAGTTTAGGGTCTTGAGCAGGACCGATGAGTCAGTTTAGGGTCATGAGGAAGACCGATGAAAA
>JAOTRH010191246.1:0-11609 GCA_034768845.1 Heliamphora exappendiculata
TTTGGCCCGGTCAAAACTTATAAGCTTCCTTAAGGGGGTATTATCAGTCCCAATTTTTCGGGACATGAATTCCGTCAATAATTAATATTCGACATATAAATAATACCGTTATTTAACTTACTGGAAATATAAATTCATATAAGATCGTACCCTTTAATGAATCAAAATAATGAATATTAAGTATACGCAAATAAATAATTATTTCAGAATTAAGAGGATAAGCACTACTCATAATAACCTTGCGGTGTGAATTAATTTATATAGTCAGTATAAAATTTATTACCCAAAATGTCTCGTTCAATACATACAAATTGTACTGGTACAGAGATACAGAATAATATATGAAACTATTATCTGTTCCCCGTAAACAAGACAAGGTCTACTAAAACTCGGTGTCATAATTGTACTGATGGTGTGTCCTGTAACAGCTCGGTCCGGATCCTAGTTGTAACAACCCGAACTGTAAGTACTAGTGGAGCAATCTAGCCAAAACCCTAGTATTAGCGGTGGTTAGTTGACAAGATCTTAGGTTGTTAGAAAGATGAAAAATCCTACCACAACTCGAAACCCTAATTTGATTCGAAAATCCTAAAAAGTTCAAAGACTCATAGGTAAAGCCCTAATATGAAGAGAAGTCTCGGAACAACCTAACTTAAGTAAATAATATAAAATATAAAATTAAAAATTAAAAATTTTCATAATTAGGGTAACATGACCATTTTGTCCTTAGTATAGCAAAAAGTCTTAAAAATTCAAAATTTAATACATGGACACCCAAAATCAGATATTTATATATAATTAAATAATAAAAGACAAAATAACAACAAAAATAACAAAAATACCCTTGCATGGCCAGCTACCTAGGGAATTGTGCACAAAAGCTACTTTTTGCATTTTTAAACTAAAAAATGAGAAAATATTGTATAAATTAAGTATTATTATGACCTAATACTTTTGTACAAGTAATATACATAATAATAAAATAATATAGGTCAATAAAAGTAAACAAATAATTATTTAAAATTTATACACAATAAATAAGTCAAAAAGTCATTTCTTGTCAAACTAACTTAAATTTACTTAAAAGCTTACACCTATTTAATTAATTGCTATAAAAATTATGATAAATCATGAAAAGACTAAATTAATTATAAACACATTAATATAATAGGTTTTAGTAAGTTAAGATACCAAAAAGATATATAAAATTAATATTTTATGCACTTTTTTTTACAAAATGGTACTAAAATACAATTTAAACCCCAAAATTAATATAAGATCAGATTTCTCTTCCCCAAACTGCCCCAGCTAAATTCCCAAGCTGCAAAAATCTAATTTTTTAATTCTCAAAAGAAGCCCACCTCTCAAGCAACCAATCAAAATTCATGAAATTTTTTAAAAATTACTTACATGTAATAATTAATACCCATTATATTTTTTTTTATAAAAACACTCCCACACCTCCATTCTCCTCTAGGAATTTTTGGCTGAGAGAGTATGGGAGAGAACCACAAAAATTTTTAAGTGTTCTCAAGAGAAGAAGGAAGGAAAAGCTAGGGAGGTTCAAGGAAAGGAGCTATAAAGCCAAGTCCTACCATATCTCTACCATTAGGTCTTCAAAACAAGTAAATAAATCTCCTAAAATCTTCTGTCATTATCTTATGATATAGCCATCAATCAATCTCTATAATCAATCCTAAGAATAAGAAACAAAGATTAACTAAAAAATGCATCGTATGAGTAGATTGTGGACTGTTCGTGTAAGATTACGCCTCACATGTGCTTACATGTGAATATTTTTGAGTTTTATGACTTGAATATGTTCTGAAAATTTGGTTTGCATGAGTATATGACATGCATACAAAGAAAATACAACAAAAAATACACACAACATGAGCAAAGCTACCAAAACCCTAGATAACCTAATTTTCTGGGCGTACTAACATTCTGCCACGAAACTTAAAATAGCACAACTAATTGTAAAAAAAATGATCTTAAAGTGATTTTTATGTCCAGGCCTATATTTTTAAGATCGCTTTCATACAAAATTGGTTTGAAGTGATTTCGTTCGGTAAAACTCCAGATATACCATTTTTACCAAAGAATGTCAGATCTTGATCACTCTGAGTTACAGACCTAAAAATCCAAAGTTAGAGTAGGAACCGAGCTTGGGTCAAAACATAAAACTTGTAGAGGACATGTTTATCTTACTTTTCACCGAAAATGAGCCCAAAATATGAAGTCTTGATAGGTCAAACCCCTTCCCAAATTCACTATTGTGATTGAGTGACTGACAGAGCTCTCTGTCACACATTTTTGTGAGACCAAAACCCTAGGTTTTTAGTAGCCAAATCCGAAATTGGTAAACATGAAAAATGTAGATAACATATTAAAATAAATACTGAGCAAAAATCAGCCCAAAATACCCTTGGATGGTACCCCAAAGGTTTTGAGAATTCTCTATTGAAAACCTATTATGTACACCATTTTTAGGTTGACTGAACCTTTTTTATAAATTGGCCAAAATCACTAACTTCTTCCAAACAGCTAGCCCTATCACAAAACATGCAACTTGTAGGGGACAACTTAAACTAAAATCTCCCCAAAACTCAGACCTATAACCCTTGAATTGGTGCCTCCAAACCGTGGCCAACAGAGGCTTAAATTATGCACTTTTCTCTGTAAAGTGCTGAATGATTTTCCTTTAATTAAAATAAATGACCATTTTTCCCTAGGAATTGACCTTAGTGTTAAACATTAAGGCTGTAGAAAATATTTTTATCTAATTGGTGTTCAAAATTCAAAAATTAAATTCATACATAGGTACTTAAAAATACTGTTATAACTTTAAATTTGATAATTAAACATTTACTTAAATTTAGCTAAGTGTATGAATTGCATGTTACTTTATGAAACTTGAACATATGGACTTTACTTGATTCATGTGAGTGATTGGTGTATGAAATTAACAATTTGATGATTAGAAATCATACCGATAGATTGGATCCATGTCACTTGAATTGTAAACTATGCTTCGTATAATTGTACTTTCTGTTTTAGCGAGTTGTACCTTGTGCCATATCATGTTTATATGTCATGCTATAATTAATTGTACACGAGAAGCATATCACACACCCTGAGCATAGTTACACTTGCACCTTAGTCTGTCGAAGTCCCTCTTGTACCTATCATTGTGGGTTGGGTGAAAATCATTCTTCCTGTGGTTTTGAATCTAGGGCATCCATGGTTGCCAATGATTTAGGAAGTTGTTATTATGAAAAATGGTTTATTATGAAAAATGGGTAAGGCACCATGGGTTTGTCACTAGCCTTTTTATTTCTGTAATCTAAACTTTGGGTTGACGCCAAACGACCATTCTTGTCCTTAAGGTGGGTTTTGTGCGCAAGTAATCTGGCTAGAGGACTTGGAATAAGGATGGACAGTTTGAAATAAGGATGAAATTGGCTTCTCCACGCCGTTGCCATTGAGTAAAACGGCTGAGGCATGAAGCCAAGGCGAGCGTTTACCTTTCGCAAGGAGGCAAGAATAGATTTGGCAGTTAGGTTCCCATTAAGTCTACTTTGTAATTACCGGCGTAGAATTCATGATATTGTTCTGGATGTATGTCGGGTTGGGCAATTGCATTGCATTCATCTGCATCACGTACTTGCACAATTGTTCTTATATATGCTTACCCTATTGAAAACATTAAATTATCTGTCTATTTGGCCTCACAATTGTATTGGGTATTATACGATATGTATTATAGAATATTTTATTTTGAGTTTGTTAGGCGGTTTAGGAAATTTTCTTCTGGGATTCAGGCTCATGGCATTCGTGCCACAGGTGAAGAAGAAAAACACTTTGAGGAAGGTGTGTTTGTTAAAGAATAAGATTTCTAGGAATGGGGTGAGTGGCAGGAGCCAGCCGACCCTAACAACACCGTTTGAAGACGTTGACTTTCTTGCTTTTTGTTCTTTATTTCAGTCTCCGCGAGCATTTTGTAATTTTTGTTTAACTTTCTGGATGGCTGTAATCATTAAGTATTTTGTACAAGTTTTGAACATTTAATGATGTAATATTTAACATATGTAATTATGAATGCATAGCTAGAATATGTCCCTTAATTATAGCAAGGTATGTCCCGACATGAGGCGTCACATGTCCATTTCCATATAAACTGTGAACATAAAACTTATGTTCTGTAAGAACCTAAAATTTGGTCTTCTCTGTGCAAGCCGTACTCTACACAACAAATTAAATACTATGCAGAATATCAAACATCAATGTATAACATTAAAGAAATGATAGACATACATTGCGCTCATAAAGATTCTCATAAAATAAAAAACTAATATTATTAAAATTAAATACTAAAAACATGATTTTCAATATATTAACCCTAACAGAGTGGGCAATGAAGAAAGCAAGAAAAGTGCAAGATATTCAGAACAGCAGGGTCTGGAACAGTTGCCCCCTTTTATAGAATCAGAAACCGAGGGAACCACATAATCTACTCAAAGTTTTGCGCCAAAAACTTTTATCACGGCTGCCATCTTTGTCCCACGGTCGCCAATTTCTTACTTCACGGTTGTCATGTTTTCCTCCCAAATCCTATGGCCGTGATGTCCAAAAGCCTAGGCCATGAACTTTTCTCTATAAAAGTTCAGGCCACCATATCCAAAACCTATGGCCGCGAGTTCAAAACTCTCGGCCGCCACCTTTTTTATGGATAAAATTTGACAGCCCTTCCCCATTTTTCTAGCATACCCAAATCGTCATCGACAACTTATAAACAACTCGTAACAAGGAATAGAAGTTTGTATAGAAGGGTTTCAATTCATGGATCATACATCATTCATAACCACATCAAGCATTCAAGAATGATTTTCATAATATAATAATCAAAGCATCCATGATAACCAAAAGTGTAAATCAAACGAACACGAAGGCCCAACTCATCATAAGTAAAGTAACGTGTGTTTGTATGTCGTGGTGTGACGACCCACACCTTCGGGTAACACCCACTCTAACAAGCAACCGTTTGAACAGTAAAAACATTTATAAAAAAAAGCCACTACTGAGGGTTTATTTAGATCAAAAGAGAAGCTCATAAGAAACATAAACCAAAATCCTCCCTCAAGGCATGAACATTTTTAGAAATGATAAAAATTGCACTAAAGCCAAAAATAACAACACCCAGCCCGATGTTTCACTCACAAGATAAAAAATCATACATGTATTAAATACATCACTCTCAGGCTTACAACATCAAGTATCAAACCAAAAGCATGTAAAACAGTACATGGTTTAAAAAGGAAACAAAGAAGACTACAGGTCTTCTGCCCCAACCGGCTCTTGCCGATCAACCTGCGTGATCGTATGCACTTGAAAAACATTTTCAAATTCCACACTGTGAGTCAAAACTCAGCAGAAACTAGATAAACATGAAATAAAAGCTAAACATGCTCAGAGAATAATATGTAGTTTTAGATTCTCTTTCAAACCTCAAAATGATTTTTCATAATCAAAAGAGATGCAAAAAGGATATGAAACTTTTCGACTCACACGAGCCTCGAAAACAGTTTTCATGATTCACATGCAATCCATGCCATGCATCTTCTAGGGTTTTCACTGAATGACCGCAGCCCCATCTAATGCATCTGCTTGGGCTTTCACCGAAGGACCGTAGCCCCATCCAATGCGCCTTTAACCAGAGTTAACATATGCAACACACGCAACATAACTCACGCAACCCATGCAATGCATACAACGTCATGTCCACATCTATGTTCCTCAGATTCCACACACACATGCATAAATAAACGCAGAGTTTTAAAGCATGAAACCACGTACACACCCCACGTTTCACATACCAACATCATTCCTGGAGAGTGGCAACAAAAAGAAACAAAATCCTAAGGCTCCACTGTTGGAGGCAAAACTGCCAAGATATTTGTTTTTACAAACGATTATCTAAAAAAAAATTAATTGGACGGGCAAATGCCAAAATGGGCTTCAGATAAAATTTTTAATGACGAACGATCAAAATAAAATTCGTACATCTGAAGTTAATTTAAAAGAATACCCTTTTATTGGTCGAATCTTCAACTATGATTTGAATCCAAGTTGAAACTCCTGTCAGATCTTCTACTGTATTCCCTTATGCGATTCCCGAACATAGTGTGGGCTATGAACTATCGAGAACTCGTATCGACAAAATCTGGACAACTTTAGTCTCAGAAGATAAGTTATAAAACTTGTTCAGCCTACCCGCATATTTATATGGCTACAGCAGGGACCTAAGAAGTAATTATAAATAAGACTTCTAGTGAAACACAGACACGTATCAGTGGTTTCTGCAACTAACCAAATCACATAGCGGTATCTGCAATTATGAAAGCCAATAGCGATTTTTACAATTTTCATAAGACACTGAATTACAATTCACACTACTAAAAAACTATAATTGCACTCTGACCCATCTTGCATTGAGTTCTTGTTATTAAATGCTTACCATTTTATCCACGTTAAGATTCTCAATACCCACCAATTAAATTTAATTACTGATAACTTAATTTAATTGGCATCTTGAAATTTCTTAAGCCATTTCATTTAACTTATTTGACCGCTAAATAATCAAATTCACCTACAGGGTTTGGCCCGATCAAAACTCCAATGGATATCGTCAATCCCGATCTTTCGGGATGTGAATTTCGTCAATAATTAATATTCACCATATAAATAATACCGCTATCCAACTCACCAGGAATATAGACCCATATAAGATCGCACCCTCTAATAAATTAAAATAACGAATATTAAATATATACAAATCAATAATTATATCAGGATTGAGAAGATAAGTACTATTCATAATAACTTTGGGGTGTGAATTAATTTATATAAACAATATAAAATTAATTATCCCAAATGTCCTATTTAATACACACAAAGTGTATTGACACAGAGAGTTGGAATAATAGACGATGCTATTATCTGTTACTCGTAACCAAGAAAGGCTTACTAAAACTCTATACTACAGTTATACCAATAGTATATCTATTTTTATCTAAACTGTGAACATAAAACTTATATTCTGTAAGAACATAAAATCTAATTTTCTGTGTGCAAGCCGTACTATACACACGAGATTAAATACTATACGGAGTATAGGACATCCATGCATAACATTAAAGAAATGATACACATACATTACTCATAAAGATTCTCAAACAATAAAAAATTAATTTATTAAAATAAAATTAAATACTAAAAATATGGTTTTCATTATACCAATTATAACAATCTCCCACTTATACTCAAAATCACGCTGTCATACATCTGACTTTCATGCCCTCTACATGACTATTAAAAGTCTTAGCCGGTAAACTCTTTCTAAAGGATCTACAAAGTTGTCTCCTAATGCAAACTCTATGTTTGACTGAAAATTAGAGTTTGTGTACCTCAAAGGTACTAGACTGTCTGCCTAGTAAACTAATATATAATTCTTAGTCCTTTTTAGATACTTGATTATATTTTTTACCGTAGTCCAATACTCCTGCTCTATGTTAGACTAATATTTGCTAACCATGCTAACGACAAAGTAGATGTTGGGTCTAGCGCAAAGCGTAGCATACATGAGACTTCCTACTACCGAAGCATAAGGAACTGCCTTCATCTTTTCTATCTCATTAGGTGTCTTAGGATACTAATCCTTGGATAGAGTGATTGCATGCCTGAAAAGGAGAAACCCTTTCTCAGAATTCTGCATGCTAAAACGAGCAAGAATATCATGGATATACTTTGCTTGTGATAAGCTCAATATCCTTTGTTTTTGATCTCGCACAAGCTTGATCCCAAGGATGTGACTGGCTTCTCCCAAGTTTTTTATATTGAACTGCCTAGATAACTATATTTTAACCGAAGATAATGCCCCACATCGTTTTCGATGATCAAGATATCGTCTACATAAAGTACTAGGAAAATCACCACGCTTTCGTCACACTTCTTGTAATCATAGGACTCATCCGGACTTTGATAAAAATAATAAGACTTTATGGCTTGATCAACCGGAGTGTTCCGATACCTTGACGCCTGCTTAAATCTATAAATAGATCTCTTAAGCTTGCACAACATGTGCACTTAGCCATTTGTAATGAATCCGTCTAGTTGTATCATATAGATACACTTGTCATGACTTCTATTAAGGAAAGCTGTCTTGACATCCATTTACTAGATTTTATAATCGAAATGAGCAGCAATGGATAAGAGAATTCAAACAGACTTAAGCATGGCTACCGGTGAAAAGGTTTCCTCATAATCGATTCCTTTTTTCTGAGTGAACCTTTTAGTAACAAACCTAGCTTTGAACGTTTCAACCTTCCTGTCTGCTCCTCTCTTCCTCTTGTAAATCTACTTGCATCTAATGGGTTTAATCCCTTCGGGTGGTTCTACAAGTTTCCAAACTTGATTAGAATACATAAATTATATCTCTAAATTTATAGTCCTTTGCCAAAGATCTGCATCTTTGTCTTGAAGTGCTTCATTGTAGTTACAGGGTTTGGTATCCAGTTCTGCCAGGATCTTGTCAAAAGACTCTCCCAAGAATATATACCGATTAGGTTGATGAATAACCCTCCCATTACGACGAGGCACTACCTGTGTCTCTGTACTAGCAATAACACACTGTGCAGAATCTGAACCCTGTGCATTAGTACTCTGTTCTTGATTTGCACCTATCCCGATAATCCTCCCACTGTGATGAGGTAATAGAATATTAGTGACTTGTTCTTTCGTTCTACTGGTATTTCTTCTCAGTTCTTCCAAAATAATTTTGTTATTGAGCCTGTGGTCCATAATATAATTCTCTTTCAAGAACTGTGCATTGGTGCTAACAATGACCTTCTGATCGTTAGGATTATAAAATTAACCACCCTTCATTCCCTTGGGATACCCTACAAAGAAAAAAACTTATGTCCTCGGTTCCAACTTACCCGCGTTCCCTTTCAGTACATGTGCTGGACACCCCTAAATTCGAATGTATTTCAGAATAGGCTTATGCCTGGTCCACAATTCTATGGGAGTAGAAGGTACTGACTTAGATGGTACCAAGTTCAGAATGTAAGCCGTTATCTCTAAAGCGAGTCCCCAAAACGAATCGGACAAACCTGAATAACTCATCATGGACTTTACCATTTTCATAAGAGTCCTATTCTTTCTTTCTACTACACCATTCTGCTATAGAGTGCCAGGTGCAGTCAATTAGGATGTAATCCCTTCTGATGACAAATAATCCTTAAACTCTCCAAATAGGTATTTCCCACTACAGTTGGATCATAGTGATTTGATACTTTTACCTAGACGCTTCTTCGCTTCCGTCTTGAATTCTTTGAATTTCTTAAAGCATTCAGATTTACGATGCATTAGGTAAATATATCCATACCTTGAGTAGTCATCAATGAAATTGACAAAGTACTCAAAGCCACCTCTTGCCCGGATTATCATAGGACCACACACATCAGAATGAACTAATTCTAACGATTTTTTAGCTCTCTTAGCCTTTAGCCAAAAAGGGCATCTTAGTTATTTTACCTTCTAAGCAAGATTCACAGACTGGAAGTGCCTCACTTCTAATGAACTCAAAAGTCCATCTGCTACCAGTCTGTTTGTCCTTTTTAGATTAATATGACCAAAGCGTAAGTGTAAAAGAAACATTTAGTTCATTAAAGAAGGAAACTTTTTCTTATATGGTAAATTAGATATTTTATTCATTTTAGTCAATTGCAATGTTGAAGAGATTAGTGTAATAATATAAAGATCATCCACCAATGTACCAAAACAAATAACTCATTTATTATCCTTAATAACCACAAAGTTATTAAAATAAACCAAATATCTGTCTTCATCCAATCTAGAAATAAAAACTAAGTTCTTTCTAATGGCAGGTACATAAAGACAATTTCTCAATATTAAAATCCGATCGGTACCAAAACTGAGAGTGACATCTCCAACTACAACTGCTATTACCTTTGTATTATTACCCATATACAGGTAAATCTCTCAATCACTAAGTTGTCGAATTTTTTGAAACTCCTACAAAGATTTACAGATATGATTAGTGGCTTCTGTATTTACACACTAGGTACCGGTAGATAACACCGCTAAACATATTTTCACAACTAGTGAACAAAAATTACCCTTGTTTTGCTTACTGAGAAATACTGGATATAGATTTTTCTAGTGCCGTGTCTGGTTATAGTGAAAATACATGCTTTTCGATTTTTTCACACTAGTATGTGGCCTACTAACTATCCTAGAAACCGTGTCTCCCTATTTTTGAATCTTTTTCTTCTTCATGTCTTGCGGTTCCGAGGATGAACCTTTTTCAAAAGCAAACACATTTCTTAGAAATAAAGAAATACCATTGGTAGTTAAAGCTACATCCAAATTATTTTTTTAGTCAACAAAATTTTTTTTTCGTAAGTTTATTTTTTTGAGTATTGAAGCGAGTTGGTTGAAAGCCATTTTAATCATGAGAATCAATAATTAAAAAAATCGTTAATTATGATGAGCAAAACTTTGAATTTATTTTAATTTGATTACCTCTACCATTTGAAAATTAATTCGTCAGCAACCTGATAATCTGAGAATAGCATGCCTCGATGGGAGAACGTCTGCTATCTTTCATAAGACCAGACATGCCAATTCTTTTTAATTTTACTAACTAGGCAACTGACCATGTCAAGTAAAATTAAATAGCTGACATAATTTTGATCCAGTATATAATAGCAATAACTCATATGGAGATGATATTATTATATACAGCTAAGTGTTAACCATCACCTAATCCCAAATTAATCGTTTCGTAATAAACCCTTTAGATAGAGAAGTGATCCGCACTAACAATTATCCAGAATTATTCCTAAATGAGGTTTGTATTGGCGATATCGCAATTAATCTGTTTGTTGGGGAGGATGGCCTAACTGCCGACACGCCGAGTTTAATTGCATCACCTACAAACTGGTGATGGAAATCGCAGAATTTATTTGTGAATAAATTTTCTCTGCTACTTAGATTTTTAAAATCTTTTTGAGGGTTATAAAAATCTATTTAATTAAAATAAATTTATTAATTTTAAAAAATACACGATCTGAAAGAATCAAACATATTTACGTATACACGATTCAAAAGATTTTGATTTATGAAATCATTTTTTTGTATTTAAATGCATAACAAATAAAATTTAATAAATATACAATTTTTCTTCAGCTTTTCAGCTAAAGTAGTGATTAAAAGTATTTATTTATTTTATTTTTCATTACACATTTTTTGAAAAATAATAATTTATTTCGATTAAACATGTTTCCATTTAATTAATTTAAAATCTAAAATTAATTCCCACATTTTTAGAAAATATTCAATTTTAAAAAAAAATCATTTTAAACGTGATATTTTGTAAAAAATAAAATATCTAAAGTTTTTTCATTTAATTAAAATTAATTCATTAAAAAATTTTAATTTTATTTTTCATTACAAAATATTTTAATTAAAACCAAGTTTATGAATTAATTAAATTAACAAGATAAATAAAACAGATATGCAATTAT
>JAOTRH010191267.1:0-11609 GCA_034768845.1 Heliamphora exappendiculata
GCAGTAGTTTTGAGGACGGTTTTAGAATGAAACGGTAATTTTTTGTTAAATTAAACAAAAATTTTAATGGTTGGAGTCTCTTTAATATTAAAATCAAATCTGACGGGGTATTATTGCAATTTTTAAAACTACTGAGGGAATTTCTATTTTTGTCAGAAATCTCAGAGAGGGTCAGTGTAATTTACTCTTAAATCTATTTTTTAATTTTAAACAAAATTTTATAATATTAATATTTTCCTAATTGCGAAAAAATAATAATAAAAATCTTTGGGAAAAAAAGTGAAAAATAGAAAACACAAAAAGTTATTTTAAGGCAACGTACAATTTATTTTTTAGTAAATTAGTAATATTAATAACTAAAACAATTTTAAATTTAAGTAATGAAATTAGAAGGCTAAAATAATAAATAATAAAATTACGTGACAAGCTTAATGGGGCAAAAAATTGGAATTTTTTTTTTCGAACACTACCAATTTATGTTTGACTTCATTTTAAAGTTAGTGGTCGTGTTTGGGTGGACCTTGCTTATTTATTTATTAATAAATAAATCAAATCTTATTTAAGTTAATTTGTTTGGGTAGCTTGTGATTTATTTGCTTATTTGCTTATAAACTAGGTATCCATATGAGTTTATTTGTTTATAAACCAGTTTATAAACAAGTTTATTTACTTATTTAGCTATTCAAACGAATTTATTTACTTATTTTTTTATTATTATTTTTTTAGTTTATTTGATTATCCAAACGACGCAATTTATTTTTTGACTTATTAGCCAATAAGTAAATAAGTAAGGTCACCCAGACAGGGTCAGTTTTTTTTTTTTTCAAAAAAGGTCAATTTTTAAGTTGTATCGTTTAAGATATTTAAAAATTATTTATTTTTTACTTTTTTTAAGAAAAAATGTCTATATATATTCTAAATATTTTAATTTTTTTAAGTGAAATAATTATAATATTCTCAGTTTAATAGTCAATTCTTTTCACAAAAACGAAAAGAGTTCTTGCTAATTTTTAAATATTATAACTTAAAAACAAAATATATAGTCATTTTAAATATTTTAATAAAAATTAAAAAAATAAAAGCTATTATAAAAAACTTATCTCATATAATCTAACTTTTTTTTATTTTTTTTATAAAAATTAAAACTCTTAAAAACTACATTTTTTAAAGATTTCAAAAAAGGCGGCAAGACCTAATATAAATATAGAATCTTGCCAAAAGGATCCCAATTAACATTGAATAATAACTTAGTAGGAATAAAAAAAATTAACACTAATAAATTTTCTAAAAATATTAATGTATTAATAATTTAACAATTCTTTTTGAACTCTCTTTATCATTTTTCATAAATATATATAAATCTTTCCGTTAGAATGTTGGTGCAATTTTTATGAAAGAGTGGTAGATGGCTACTGTTTGGTATTGTTAAAATTAGTAATTTTTAGATTATAATTTATAATTAAAATTATAAGTATTTGATAAAAATTATAATTTGTAACTAAAATAAAAAATATATTTATAAATTACAATAAAAGTTGTGAATTTTTTAAAAAAATTTATAACTTATAATTAAAAATTAATAACAAAATATTAAAAACTACCCATAATAATGTTGCCAAACACTCCGTACTATGCCGGAATGCACTGCGCCTGTTGCTTATGCATTAAGACATAGCATGCTACCTGACCCATTTTTTACACCCATTATGTTCTGAAATAATTCTTCTTTATTTGTTTTTATATTTTTTAAAAATGTTAATTTAAATAGTGTACTTTTTAAATTATTCTAGCCATAAAAATATACAAAAATTGATTAAAAAAAGATTTGATAAAATGAAAAAATCACTTAAATGCCATTTAATAGTTGGTTTTTCTGGTCTTTAATAAATTTTTTAAACTTTATCTCAAACAAGCATATTTTATTAGATTACTCACTTCACAAGCAAATAATCTTTTTTTAAGAAAATGTGAAAAAAAGGATAGCTAAAAAGAATATAATTTTTGGGAACTATATATTTTTTCCACATATATATTCAATATGGAATTTTTTATCTTAATGAGTAGCTTCTAAAAATAAAATTTTTACAAAAAATATATATAAAAAAATAGAAGTTACGATATTTTTAAAAACATATAAACGTATTTTTTATTAATTACTAAAAAAACGAAGAAAAAAAACTAATATCCAATAAGCGAACCGAAAGAGTGAAGTTTACAAACGAAATGAATATGATTTATTTTGAATTTTAAATCAAAGAACTTTAAAGTAATAGTAATTATAAGTGGGGTGACCAAATAAAGCCTTAATCCTTACATAACATATGCATTGAAATTGATAATGAGATTTGTTTGTCCTCCCCACCCACTCGAGTCGACCTGGTGGACAAAGATGTGCAATCTTTAAAATCCCAGCAAAAATTAGAATCTTCATGCGGTGTGTTTGCTCCCGAGCTCTACCAATAGCCATGAGACTAGTAAGAAGAAATGTCTCGGTAGATATAACATGCCAACAGTGTGGTAATGCGGAAGAAACAATCGCAACATGTGCTAAAGAATTGTGAGAAGGCATTAGAGGTCTGGCATGAAGCGAATCTGGATCACATTTTAGATCTCCGCATGGGTATGATTCTTGACTGGGTATGGGAGATTTTCCTTACACAAGATAGAAATTTGCAGTTGGTTTGGGGTTGTAGGATGGCCGATTTGGAATGCGAGAAATTTTGTCATTTTCTCTAATGATAAGGTGGACATAATAGCTGATTTACTTACGGCACGAGTCAAAGACATGTTAACTCAGTATATCGAAGCAAATGCTAATGACGTCAGCAGCAAGAATGCTTCTTACAAGAAGACCATTTATGCATTGGTCCCCCTGGCCATTGATGTGCCCATAAGATAAATGTGGATGGCATGTGTAACTCACAAACAAGAAACAGGTTTAGGAGTTGTTATACGTGACTGGAATGACAATTTTGCGGTCAATCTATCTCAAAAGCTATCGGGGTGGTACTCAGCCGAAACCACTAAAGTTCTTGCCATCTTTCATGGGTTCAGATTTGCAAAGAATTTATCTATTACTAGTTGTGCGGTGAAAAGCGATGCTCTCAACGTTATTAACGCCATTAATAAGCTTGCGGAAAATTTTTCTGTGTAACATTTTAAATAATTACAAAAAGCTCCTAGCAAATTTCTTCCATGGGAAGTGCAGTTACACAAACCGTGAGAAAATTAGAAGTGCCAATAAATTTGCAAAAGCTGCTTTTACATGTAGATGGTAGGCGTTTATGGTCGGAAGCATGACCTAATTGGGCACTTTCAATTCTCTGTAACAAGGCCAAGGCTGCTCTTGTTGATTAAAAAAATTTTACCCGGTTTTCACAACAACAACAAAAAAAAAAAAGAAGAAGAAAGAAATTGATAATGAGATTGGACAGCATCTAAGGTGATCAGAGAAATTGATTTTTCTTTTTTCTTTTTTTGTTTTATTTGTTGGCAACAAATAATTGGTGGGCAAATCTTTACTTCCTGTTTGGTCTTTTAAAAAAGTTAATTTTTCTGAAATTTTTTTTATTAAGTCTGTTTGATTTTTAAAAAATGTCAACTAATTTTTTTCTATCTCTTAATTAAAAATAATTATATACATTCCAAACACCTATAGTATTTTTGAACTAGAATTACTATAATATTCTTAATTTAAAAAGTTAATCCTCCTCATAAAAAAAACGGTGCTAATATTTTAAATACTATAACTTAGAAGTAAAAAATAAAATTATATTAAAATAATTTAATAAAACATACAAAAATTTCTATAAAAAATTATTTCAAACGCTTCAACTTTCTTTTATTTTTATTTTTCTAAAAAAAAAATTAAATAATTTAACTATCAAACTTTTTGAACATCCCAAACATGCCATAAGTGGGATAGTACAGAGAAGAAAGCGAAAATTCATTGGCCTAAAGCCATTGGTGTGCCCACCCCCACGTGCATGGTCTTCTGATGATCAAGTTGGCACGTATAAGCTTTTTGTCGTGAGAGCGGTCGCTCCTATGAGCAGTTCAAAGCAGCAGGGGAGCTGTGAATTTTAAAATATTGTATTTTAGATTTTAAAATTTAATTTAAATTATTTATTATGTTGTAATCCTCATGTGAATAATTTTTGTAAAGAATTAGGTTAATCAAATATCAATATCTATATGATCAGAATATATTTGTTTTTAAAAATATAATTAATTTAATAATATTTTAAAAATAAACTATCAAATAAATGTATTCGAATCGTATGTTTAACAATATTTAATTAATTTAATTTTTTAAAAAATTAACTACATAAAGATTACAACATAATAAACGATTTAAATTAAATTTTATAAATCAAAATATAATATTTTAAAGGTCGCAGATCCCCTGCTTACGACAGGAACCCCATTCCCAAAAGGGGATTGGTTTGGGTGGTGGCCGCCTAACGTGCTGTAACTTAAAACCGCGTAGTTTTGAACCGTGTTTGGGTGTTTGGGTGTTTTGAACCGTGTTTGGGTGTGGTGGTTTAAAGGAGATTTCGATTAGCTCTACTATTAAAAAAATTTTAAAAAGTCGTGTTATTATTTTAAATATTATAATTTAAAAATAAAAAATAATAACATATTTGATATTTTATCCAAAAATCAAAAAGAAAAAAAGTTCTCCTAAAAAAGTTATCCCAGATAATTTAACTATTTTTTTTCTTTTATTTTCTAAAAATGTTAAATTTGTTTAAAGTTAAGTTTGTTAGACATTCTAAACAAAGATTAAAAAGGCTATTGGATTTTTTTCAATTTTTTTTTCTTTTCTAAACTTTTTAAATATTTTGGTTTAAATTTTTTACTTTTTTGATTTATTGTAACGAGAGAATTTTAAAAAGTATGTCCGTCAAGGCCAAATTTAAAAAAAATTCAATAAAAATGAATAATTTAAAAAAATCAAAAAGCCTGCTAAGTTTGTCTTTTTTCGTTTTATATGACCTTTTCTTTAAGCTTTTTATTAAAATTTTTATAAGCGTAATTTAGAAAGTGTATTTATTTGGGCTAATACTAAAAAATATTTACTAAAGATGAAAAAATTCTTAGAAAAAAAACTAGTCTAAATACAAGCAAAGTTTCAAAATTGAGAAATTTAAAAAAAAAACTTTGTTTAAGAATCCAAAGACTTTTAACCTTTTTTACTTTTTTAGATAAAATAATTTTATATATCTTTTTATTAATATCACAACTTTGAAGAATTTTATATAATTTTATATGTCCTTTTAAAGAGTTATTATATATAAAATGATATATATTAGAAAAGGCAAAAAAAAAAACATTGAAAAAAAATCACTAGACTTTTTAATCCAAACATAAGCTAAGTACCAAGATATTGTGTACAAATATTTATTGCATACAAAATATAATAAATTCTTGTTTGGAACGTTTAAAAAGTTTGACTTTAAACAAATTTAACATTTTTAGAAAATAAAAAGAAAAAAAAATAGTAAGATTATTTGGGATAACTTGTTTATGATAGTTTTTTTTTTCTTTTTTATTTTTTGATAAAATATCAAATATGTTAATATTTTTTTATTTTTAAAGTATAATATTTAAAATAATAACACTATTTTTTAATTTTTTTAATAATAGAGTTAACCAAAATATTCCTTTAAACCACTACACCCAAACACGGTCCAAAACACTCAAACAACCATACACGGTCCAAAACTGCGCCGTTTGAAGTCACAGCATGGTGCTACGTTTTAGGTGCACAGCACCAACCCCAATCCACGTCAAATGAGGTGTTTGGCCAAGTTTTTGATCGTAGTTTTTAATTTTATATTAATAATTTTAGTTATAAATTATAATTTTTTTAAACACTTATAAGTTTTGTTATAGTTTTTAATTATTTTTTTTATTTTAACTATAAATTATAATTTTTATCAAATACTCACAACTTTTACTACAAGTTATAATTTATAAACTAATAACAATAACATTCTCAAACACTCTCAAAATTGGTTAGTATTTTTAAAATATTATGTGTTATTTGTATATTAATATAGATAAATTAATTTTTTTAATATTAATTAATCAAGTTACTATAGCTACCTGATTGGTAACTTGATATTTTTGGCTTTTTGACTAAATAAGTAAAAAAGTTTATTTTGCATATTTGGCAAAAAAACTAAAAAATTAGAAAGTTAAAAAGTTAAATCAAAACACAAACTCTCAAAATATTTAAATAAAACTCTCACTACTTTTAAAATACAATAATATCTTTTATTCTTAACTTATTTATTACCACGACTAAGTACATATAATTGTTGATATCAAATATATAAAAAGGTAAAATTTTTAATTTTGAATAAAAAGTAAAAAAGTAAACTTTTTACCTAAACAATCAATTTTAAAAAAGCTACCTAAAAAACTAAATAACTAAACAACTTATTTTAAACTCAATTTAGTTTTTTTTTGACTAAAACGTAAAAAAAAAAAAAAAAACAAACAAATTAGCTTCTAAGCTAGTTACCAATCGGGGTCTAATCTATGGCCTATTTGTTTTTGTAAAATTAACTCGGGCTTGTTTAGAATAAATAATTGATGTTTGGCATATTTTTTGTCTTTTTTGAAATTTTTTTAATTTTAGTTATTTTTTTCCTCTTTCGATTCGTTCTGAATTTTTTTTTAATTTTAGTTATTTTGTCGTTATTTTATAGGGATTTGATATGCATTGAAATGAGTGCAAAGAAAAAAAAAATAGCTCTTCAGTTTTTATTTTTTTTAGGCGAGCCAAATGACTTACTTTGCCTTTTTAAAAAATAACATTAGCCAAAAATCTAAAAAACTAAAAATTACCAATCACTCCATGTGCTCTAACTTTATGTGAGATTAATGTTTCAGACTGTGAAGTGTATTTCAGTTCAGTGCCTTGTTTGTTTCATATAACTTAAAAAACTTGATTTGGTATATTTTCATTCTGAGCTGTCTTAGTTGTGCCAACACTTCAATTCAATGATTAATATTGTTTCCTAACTTTGATTTGAAAAACTAGTTCACAATTAGTTGGGCGTAGGGCCAGATAATCAATACCTGCTGCTCACCAATTATCAACCATTACATTAAGATGTGGATAGGACTTTTGCATGTATTGTCACCATAATAATGAGGAACTATTTTGAGAGAAGAAGACTATTTCATTAAAAAAATATTTCACACAAAAAAGACGTGTTTAATTACAATTTTAAAAATAATAATACTTGTGAATGTAGCAATATTAGTATAGTTGTATAAGTGGTTACGGTGGTGGTAATAATAGTAGTATCGGTGGCAATGGCGATAAGAGTGAAGATGGCGGTGGTAGGATGGTCGTGAGGTGAGAGTGGTAGTGAAACGTGTTAATTGGTGATGGCAATAATAATAATGTGGCAGTAAGAGTCGGAACTGTTGATAACAGAAGAAAGTAGTGATAGTAATAACGTCAATGATAATTAACGGCTATAATAATGGGTTTGGAAGGTGTGATTCATAATATGACTGAACTAATTGGTATCATTGAACTCATAAAAATAAAATAAAATAAATTAAAAGAGCCACATAGTTGAAAAAATATTTGTTATTTCAAAAAATATAAACAGTTGTGATATATATAAATTTATTGAAAACTACACATTAATTTTAATATTTAAGAATATATTCGACATTATCTTGTGACTCTCCAACGATTGTTTTACATAGCTATGGAGGAAATTTTCGATTATCATCTCTTGTATTGTCCTAAATTAATTTAGGTAGTACATTTGTGCAAATTATATCCTTTTTTTTATAAAATCTATATAAATATTATATAAATATATGATCTAAATTAAATTTGAACAATATCGTATAATTTTAAATCTAAATATTATATAAAATATGTGATAAAAAATAATTTTTCTAGTGATTAAAATAGTAGCATATTAAAACATCAGTACGAGCTATGGCAAGCGTACGATTAATCATCTCTCACAGAAGTGACTGCAACAAATATAAATATAAATATATATATATATATATATATATGCAATAGTAGAGGAAACGGGTAGGGCACGGTACCACGTTATCCTTTTAAGTATGGTATATTTTTTAATGTATTTTTATGATTGAATCTGTTCATTAAGTAAAGTTTATTGAGTTTATTATTAATTTAAAATTTTAAATTGATTCGATATCTATAACTAAGTGGTTAGATAAAATTTGTTTAATAAATTTTTTTTAAATTATAATTTTTATTTATTTATTTATAAATTAACATTATGCAATCACCTAACAACATATGTTAAATCAACTTAAATTATTATATAAATAACAAGCTCGATGAATTATACGTAATAAACGAATCCAATCATAAAAACACATTTAAAAATGTATTATACTTAAATACTTTGCTTTTAAGTACGACAGCCTCCCGCGTTCAATCATATAGATCATTTCAATAATGTCGTGTTCCTTACGAAAGATTTGGGGCTCCACCTCAATTTTTTAATCATTCAACAGCATGTGTTTCATAAATCTGCCTGTATTAATTAGGACTATTTAATAAATCAAATAAATTGGTAATTTTGTCACAACCAAACTGAATCAGACCAATTATCCCGGATCGGTGAAATTTGTTGCGATTCAATTTCAATTTACATAATTTAAAAATCATTTATTATAAAAAAATTACATAATTAACGACTAAATTTACTAATATAGAACATTTTTACTTAGCAAATATATGGTTTTAGCTACTACAAAACATATTATGTTGGCAAAAATTCAAAAATAATCTTTTTTTAGCAACACATAAGTCACTCGTCGCTAACGCCAATTTTTTTTCCACCATCGGGATAAAAACTTTTTACCCTACGCATTGTTTATTTTTGCCAACATATTAACTGTCGGTAAATAATAATTCATTACCGACAAACTTTATGCGTGGGTAAAAGTCGACATATTTTTTTAGCTCGTGTAAATGTCATAAGTTTATAAATTTTTGCCAATATATTGAGTATCAATAAATAAAAAATTTATTATTGACAAACTTTGTGCGTGGATCAAAATCAACATATTTTTAGTTAGAATAAATGCCATAAGTTTGCACATAAAACTATATAGTTTTAGTATAACCTTATGGTAAAAACCCTAACCTGGCCTTCGTTTTAACTTTTATTTCTTTCTCAGTTTCATTTGGTTCCCACCATTCCTTCATTCCAGCACTCACACCTCATGTCGTCGCCGTTCAACATGCCTTGTCCCGTCGCCACCCCACCTCTTCTTGCGCCGTTGCTGTCCCCTCAATCTACTCCTTGTTCGTCGATTTAGTGTTATGGTTTGAAATATGAAATGATGAATTAGGGATTTTGAGTAAAACAAACGAATGTGAAAGTTTTTTTGGAAACTACAAGGTGTTGGTTGGAATTTTTAGCTAATTAAAGTCAACTATGTAAAATATATGAGATTGTATAAATGTGAAGAACCATGGGATGTTTGGGTGGATTTTGAATTGATTAAACCCAAATGTAAAATGTATGAGATATCGGTGATTATTAGTGATTTTAACCCTTGCGTGTGTTGGGTGTTAACGAGAAGAACCATACTTTGGGTTGGATTTGCATTTGAAGTGTTGAGAATGATGATGTGAATGAACCAATTTGGGATCTGCGAATCGTAATTATGGGCTAATTCAGCTCATCGATGAAAGACCAAAAAATTATGCAGATTGGGCACTCTGGCCTACGGCTAATAACCGAGAATGACGTTAGTCGTGGCGAGGTATAGAACACATTTGTCACTTGGCGAGCCTCGTGTGGCCCGATCAGTAGTTGCCATGCATAGGTCTATAAGCTCGCCCGACGTTGATTCTTAAAACTTAAATCATGAATATAATTAGGTTAGGTGCTTGTCCTAAGGTGAAAGACCATAAAATAGTACATAATTGAGTTAGATACTTGTCCCACGGTGAAAAATCATGAAAGAGTATATAAATTGAACTGGTTGAGATTTGAAAGTATTGAAGGATGTGCGTGCGTGCGTGCGTTCAGGCGGGTGTGTGTGTGTGTGTGTGTGTGTGGTCATTTAAGGACTTAAAATAGTTTAAAATTGATAAGAAAATGAAAGGCTAAAGGTATAGTTTTGGACATGAAAACCCGGTTATGTAAATAAAGATTTGTTAAAATTGAAATTGGTTTTTAGATAAAATTTTGCTGTGCATTTTACATGATCATTATTGCATGTCATGCATTTGTTCATTTTTAGTCTATTTTCTATAAGTCTCGACTAATGTTGTTTAACAATATTTCAGGTGATAACACGAGGACGTCTACGGATCAAGATACCGCTACACCACCAAGTAGAAATACATATCCACTTATAAACTTTGAGTCTTTCGTGTCCGATATCCAGTTTGGATCACAGTACCCTTTTAATACTGCTGGATATCTGATGTAGTGTAGTCCCAGATCACGAGTATATCTCAAATAGCGTTGTAATCTAACTATCGCTTTTCAGTGATCACGTCCTAGATTACTCGTGTATCGGCTCAGTCTACTTACTAAGTATGCTATGTCAGGCCTTATACAACTCATCAAGTACATTAGACTCCCGATGACCTAAGAATATTCCAATTGGGAGACACTCTTCCCTCATTCTTGGATAACTGAATGCTCATGTCCACCGGGGTCCTGTCGACTTTAGTGTTAGAATTGTTGAATTTTCTCAGAATCTTATCAACATAATGAGTTTGAGATAACGTAAGGCCGTCCAATGTTTTGGTGATCTGGACACCCAGAATCACATTAGCGAGACCTATATCCTTCATGTCAAACTTTGAATTCAACATATCTTTAGTAGACTGGATAACCTTGTCATTACTTCCCACAATGAGTATGTCATAACGTAGAGACACAGGATGACATAATTTTCATCAGTGTCTTTGACATATACACACTTATCACATTCGTTAATTCAAAACCCATGAGACAATACTACATTGTCAAACTTTTTATGCCATTATTTAGGAGCTTATTTTAGACCGTACAACGATCTAACTAGCCTACAGACTTTTCTTTTAGGCCCAAAAAAACCCTCAAGTTGTTCTATTTAGATTTCTTCATCTAAATTTTTATTTAGAAAAGCTGTCTTTACATTCATCTGATGTATCGCTAGATTTCGTAATGCCACAATAGCAGTTATCATACGAATTGAGGTTATCTTGCATACATGAGAATAAGTATCAAAGTACTCTACGCCTTCCTTTTGTCTGTATCTTTTGATAACAAGTCTAGCTTTGTACTTGTCTATTTATCCATGTGCTTTCATCTTCCTCTTGAAGATCCATTTGTAGCCTAAAAGCTTACTATCTTGTGGAAATTCCACTAGTTTTCACGTATGGTTCTGCAGTATAGAATCAATCTCGCTTTTAATCGCTTCTTTCCAAAACGGAGCCTCAGGACAGCTCACAGCTTCCTTGTACGTATGAGGCTCATCTTTTAACAAGTAGGTTAGAAAATTTGGACCAAAAGAGATTGATTTTTTAGCCCGTTTGTTTCGTCTTGGCTCTATATCAACTTTCTCTTCTTGGTCTCTAC
>JAOTRH010191278.1:0-11609 GCA_034768845.1 Heliamphora exappendiculata
AACCTTCTTCACCATCAGCTTCGGGTTCAACATTATTCAAAATACATTCCGAAAAGTATTCGGTTTCACCAGCGAAATGATCGGTTTCGGAAAATGTTTTCGAATCTTCTTTACCATTGATCTTTGTTTTATAGGCGATCTTCACGCCGCTACCCCATGTATACGCAGGATTTACTTCAATGCTACCTTCGGTACCAACGACACTGTACCAATCAGTACCAGCACCAGCATAACCAACAGTAAATTGAGCTACACGATCGCCAGGAAAACGAAGCGTGACACTAATAGTGTCATGTTCCATTTTTAAAAAATCACGGCCTGGAGTTTTAAATCCAATCGCTGTTACTTCAATTGGTTCTAAGCCAAAGATATTTCGCACTGCATTGATTGGATAAGTACCCATATCAGGTATCGGACCAGCATCGAAACCTGCATTATTCGAAATTATTAAATTATCGTTAAACCTAATAATTACCTTGCTTAGCACGATGATTTTCAGGTTTCAAATCTTGTGTAAAAACCGATGTAAAGATACGTGGATCACCGAAATCACATTTTCGTACACGATCAATCACGTCAAGTGTTCCAGGTTCATGATGAAGACGAAAAGCAATCATCAATTTAGCACCAGTCTTCTTTTGGGCAGCCAGAATAGCTTCACAATCTTCGACTGTGACTTCCATTGGCTTCTCCAATAAAACATGATAACCTATAACAAACATCGCAATAGATTTTAGAAAAAACAGATGCGTGTGTAAACCTTGCTCAAGAGCTGGAACAGTGAATTTTCGATGTTGGTTATTTGGTGTGGCTATATAAAATGCATCACAATGACCTTCAGTGAGTGCTTGAGAAAATTGATCATATGAGTACGATTTTAAACAGTATTGTTCACCTAGTTTTTCACGTTTCTCTGCATCATCACTCACCAGTACAGTTAAAACTAGAATAAACCAAACAGAAATTTAGGTATAACCTCTTTTATTGAGAAGAAAAATTTAAGAAAGAAAAATGCGCGACGGAATAGCACACACTTATCCTGGATAAGCGAAGTGTATAACGCATCATGTCTGACTAGGGCTTCTTCTCGCGAAAGCATTGTCAATTCGGAACAGGCAGGTCTCCTGACTTGTAACATTTTACCATCCTTCCCATCCTGTTGACAGAACAGTGGATTTTTTACTGGTAAAACCTTTTTGGTTACTTACAGTTGCGCGACAGTTCGTGATTTACACACGATTCCCTATTAATACACAGCTAAGTATAACCTTTTCCGGTTGATGAAATAAAATAAAGAACTTAATCGGGTCAAATGTAAGTAAAATCTTTTTCTTAGAGGAGATTGTTGTTTTTTGCTGTTTTTAAAGCACTAGAGAAGGGTAGAGCGGATGTGAAAACAAAAAAGCCTCAACATTGCTGTTAAGGCTTTTGGTTGTGGGCTCTATGGAAAGAATATCGAACCGGTTTTTAGAAGATTTGACGGCTTTATGTAGTTTAAATAATTTAATTTCAATATGATAGATTAAAATTTGCGTGCCTTCAACCGTGATTTTTGAAATGAAAAATCTTATTTTTCCACCAGTTTGTCATATTGTTTTTCATTCATGGAACAGGCAATTCTAAAATATTTGAAATTGGAATAATCAGCCTGAGTCAGGTCTTCATACCCTGATACATATATTGGATTTCCGCTTTTATCCTCATCAATAATTAAGAAGGGATTCAGTCTATTAACAAAACTATAATTTATGTTCGCCATGTGTTTTCGGTAATCTTGAATACCGAACACTAATTGTCCATTTTTGGAATAGATTTCCAATATGCTTTTAGTGTTACCTGAATTTTCTCTATCCAGATACATTTCACCTGTAAGCTCTAACCTAGTTGTTTTATTGAAAACGACTGTATCACCGTTATGACCATTGTAATAGGATAGGACATACGAACTTTCGCTCTCATTTTTAATATACTGCTTGTTCCATTTGTAAAGAATATTTTTTCTGCCAAAGGGGTATGCTTTGAACTCCTCAATGTCATTTGTTTTATCACTTTTCAGCACTTCTTGTTGAGATGGTAGCCTAAATGCTGGCACACAAACATGGTCACTCCAGCTAAAACCTTTTACTTCAATTGGATTATCGCCATGTGAAAGATTTTTTACTTTTATCTGCCCTTGCCATATACCTGCAATGTAAGCTTCTGTATTAAAATGATCCTCGGCCATAGGGAAAGGGCTGTAGTGCAAAATATTTTTTTTCATCATAGTTGTTTCGTTAAACCTGTCTGAAAGCCATTTGGCGTAGTTGTTTGCGTTTTGCCATGAAATGCCAACAACAGGATAATCCAGATAGCGGGGATTAAACATGTATTCCCTTACAAAAGGTTTACAATAGATTAAGATGGTCTCAATTCTAGGATTGTTTTTAGGGAATTTCTTCTCGTGCATTTTTAAACTATCAATAGCTAAACCTGGAACACTCAGATAAAAAAGATCTGGATAACTCTCTAAAAATGCAGATCTAAGCCACATCAGGTAAATAATGTACTCCCTGTTGGTGACCGGTTTTTGTGAAATAGCAGTAAAGCCATCATTCGTGTTTATATATGAAGTAGAGCCTTTATAGAACAGATCTGTTTGTGCAGCTGATTTTAGAGTGATAACAAGTAATAAGACGTATAATAATTTCATAATCTCTATAATACACTTGATCTAATAAAGATACTCTATCACAAGAGAAATCCTTTATACTATAATTTGGTTCGACTTTCCTGTAGAAGGAACAAAAAAAGCCTTGCATTTGCAAGGCTTTTAAAGCTTGTGGTACCCCCCGCTCCGCAGGATTTGCAATCCTGCGGAAACATGAAAAACAAAAAAGCCCTAACATTTCTGCTAGGGCTTTTGTGGGCTCTACGGACGAAAAGTCGAACCGGTTTTTAGTAGATTTAGCGGTTTTATATGGATTAAGCAATTCAATTTCATTATAGGGCACAAATCTTTAAACGACTATACCTATAGCTTTCAATTTAAGATTTAACTACTTTGATATTAGCCATAGGTACTTTCAAAGCCATGCCCATTCTGACCATTAGAATTGTATAACCTTCCATAGCTCTTGCAGCAGTAATATCACCGATATCTACAATATTTCCAATGCTCCATCCAAATTCAGTCAATAATGTTTTTACTTTTGTTTTTGAGCCTTCATCATTTCCGGCAACAAATAAAGAGTGGTCACCGCCATTTAATTGCTTTGGGTTAACGCCAAGAGTAATAGCCATTGTATTCAGAGTCTTTACTACTTTAGCTTTTGGGTACTGATTTTGGATCGATTCGCCAATTGAATTGGTATTGGCAAATTCCGAAAACAATGTTGGCGGTTTTGTAGAGAAATCCAGAGGATTGGAAACATCAATAATAATTTTTCCCGCAAAATCTGTATTAGCAAGCTTTAAAGCGTCTAATGCAATCTTTCCGCTCGTCGCATTAAAAACAATATCGCTATAGTTTGCTGCTTCTGCAAATGTTCCATAAGATGCGTTTTCGGGCGAGTTATTTTTTACAAAGTCTAACCCTTTTTGGTTGTTAGCTTCTCTTCCACCCATCATAACCTGATGTCCGTTTTCAATTAATCTTGAACCTATTAAGTTTCCAACTTGTCCGGTTCCTAATATTCCTATTTTCATTTTTTATATTTTAAAGTGATTGATTATTTAGTTTTATTAAACATATAACGTGCTATTTTCCATTGCCCATCTTCTTTTGCCAATACAAACAATTCTCGGTTTTCTTCCGGAACAGTTTGTCCGTTTGCGTGAATTAAGGTTGTTCCTTTAGAACTTGTTACTGCATAGGCTTGATCTCCATCTACAGTTATTTCATCAACGAAAAACTCTATATTAAGTTGTATCGTTTTAAATACAAACTCATAAGAACCTTTTAATTGTTCCTGCCCTTTGGCGGTTGGAGCATTAGTTGGCATAAATACACCATCTTTAGTGTAAAGCGTTAATACTTTTGATACATCTGACGTATTTAAAGCGTCCCTGTAAGAAAAAAGTAATTTCTCGATTGCTGATTGTTCTATTGTTGTTTTCATTTCTGTTTGATTTTGATTGTTAGTTATTGAATTATTTCCTTTTTCATTTTGACAACTTGCTGTTAGTAAAAGCAAAATAGTAGGTATTAGAATTTTTTTCATATTGATTGGTTTTAATTACAATACAAAGATGAGGCAAACTGAAAACAGCAGCCTATAAACAAGCTTAAGAAATACTCTTAAACTATATTAAGGGTAATTACTTTTTGGAAATGTTGTTGCGGATTTTACTCAAGAATTCGGGCGTTATTCCAAGGTAGGAGGCAATTTGAGTGTTTGGGATTCGATTTGAAAGTTTAGGGTATTGTTCTAAAAACGTTTGGTATCTTTCTTCAGCAGTAGAACTAATATTTTGTAAAACTCTATTTTCGAGTTCAATAAATTTATTTTCTATAATCACCCTAAAATTCCTGTCAAATTTCGGAAAATGGGTATAGAGATACAGTAAGTTAGATTTTTCTATTTGTAATATAACTGATGGCTCTATTGCTTCAATATAAAGTCGACTTTCTTTGTCAGAGTAAAAACTACCAATATCTACAATCCATTCATCTTCTGATGCAAATTGAATATTATGTTCTGTCCCACTTTTGTCTACAGCATACATTTTGAAAAGACCTGAAATAACAAAGGTATAGTGTCTGCAAACATCATTTTCCTGGAGGATAAATTGTTTCCGTTTGATGTTTTTTTGAATGACACGATTACTCAATTCCTCCTTTTCTTTATCGTTAAGAGAAAGGTAGTTGTCAAAATGGGATATTAGCTTATTTATTGCCATAGCATCGATTTTTGGATCTGAATCGTCGATCTGTTTTATTTACAAGTACCCTCAATTGAATTCCCTTTGTCAAATATATGTAATATTAAAACACGGATTGGTTCGACTTCTCTGTAGAGTAAACAAAAAAAGCCTTGCAAATGCAAGGCTTTTGAGGTTGTGGTACCTCCAGGGATCGAACCAGGGACACACGGATTTTCAGTCCGTTGCTCTACCATCTGAGCTAAGGTACCAACTTAATGGGCGACAAATCTAAATAGAAATTCTGAATCCGCCAAACAAATATTAAAATTTCCTAAATACAAATTCGGAACCGGGATTTGGTTACTTTTATAATCCCTTTGAATTTAGTTTTAGACATAGGAAATACACGCGTCAAAGCCGCATTGTTCGACACTGACAAACTCGTGGAGCTGAAATACTTCGGCTCGCAGGATGAGGTGTGGAACGACATCGGCTTTATCCGCCAGGCCCGTGCGGCTATGATCGGCAGCGTGGTAAACGATACCGAACGGCTGGCTGACAAGCTCAGCACCTTATTCCCGGTATACCTCTTTTCTTCCACGACGAAAATCCCGCTCGAAAATTTATACCAATCGGTCTCTACGCTTGGCTCCGACAGGCTGGCGGCAAGCATCGGCGCCTATGCCCTGTACCCCAATGCTGATGTGCTTGTGGTGGATGCCGGAACCTGTATCAAATATAATTTTACAAATGCTGCCAATCAGTACCTCGGCGGTGGTATTTCACCGGGCCTGGCCATGCGCTTCAAAGCCCTGCACCAGTACACCGGCAAGCTTCCGCTGGTGGAGTCTGGTAACGAAATGGTAGAGCTGATCGGGCGAGATACGCGCCATTCCATTCTCAGCGGCGTCATTGCCGGGAGCATTGCGGAGATAGAGGGCATCATTGCTCAGTACAGGGAACAATACCCCGGCCTGATTGCCGTTATAAGCGGGGGCGACAGTGAATACTTGGCAAAACAATTAAAAAGTAGCATCTTTACCCACCAGAATTTAGTTTTAAAAGGGCTTAATTATAGTTTAAATTGCACTAATCCATTACCGTGAAGAAACAGCTTTCCTTCTTTCATCTTTTTTTGTTGTGTGTAGCCACGGTATGTATTTCCAGGGCTTCTGCTCAGATTCTTACCTCAAGCCCTTACTCCCGCTACGGACTGGGAGAACTCAACCTTTCAACTTTTGCCACGCCATCCGCTATGGGCGGTTCGTTTATTGCTTACCACCTCGATAGTACGACCACGCCTGTGTTCATTAACCAGGCCAACCCGGCAGGGCTATCGGGCCTGCGTTTTGCCACACTCGAGCTGGGCGGGCAGGCACAGTTTACCAAGATCAGCAATACAGGTACCTCACTGAATAAACGGAATCTGAATTTTTCGTATGCCTCCCTCGGCTTTCCGCTGGGGAAGTCGGGTGGCGCGGCTTTCGGCATCATGCCCTACAGCTCGGTAGGCTATAAGATCAACTCAACCGAGGAAGTTGCCAACATTGGTACCCTTAATTACCAGTTCGACGGAGAGGGAGGGCTGAACAAGGCTTTCGTGGCGATCGGGCAAAGGCCTTTCAAAAAACAATTACTGAAATTTCTCCGCTCTTCCTTTCGCGACACGCTTGTGAAATATGAGCAAACGGCTAAATACAAACGGATTAAGTTTGGCCGTGAGCTCTTGTCGGAACTGTCGTTGGGTGCCAGCGGGGCTTACCTCTTTGGTACCATCAACCAAACCACGCGGGTTATTTACCCGGGCTCTATTACGTATTTCAATTCCAAGCGTGAGCGCTCGGTGCAGGTCAACGATTTTATTTTCAGCGTAGGCCTTCAAACCCATTTCACGATTGACTCGGCCCGCTACCACGGCAAGGATACGCTCAAGCAAGGCAAACGCATCCTGATGAAAGAAAAGGTAAAGATCGGCTTCGGCTTCTTTGCGGGCATTCCATCGGGTGTGATGGCCAAACAAAATAACATCATCTATACTTATGCCCTGAACGATGTTGGTGGTGAGACTCCGAAAGACACAATTTTAAATTCACAGGGTGTGAACGGGAGTATTCAGCTTCCGCTGGAAATGGGATTCGGCCTTTCTTTCAAAAAAGGAGAACGCCTCCACGTACTGTTGGATGCGGCTACCACAAACTGGGGTGCCTACAAGAGTTTCGGGGAAAGCAGCACGAGTTTTCAGAACAGCTACCGCGTATCAGCAGGTCTTAACTATACGCCAAACGGTCTCGCCTTCAACTCTTATATGAAACGTGTTCAGTACCGCCTGGGTGTAGGTTATACCAATGGCTACCTCGATCTGAAAAACACGCCGGTAACTAACCTGTATGTAACGGCAGGCCTCGGATTGCCTGTAGGACTGGGCCGCGCCTCCGACCGTGCGGTGGTAAACATTACCGCACAATTTGGCAAGCTTGGCACCACCAGCAATAACCTGCTGCAGGAGCAATATGCCAGGATTATTCTCGGCTTTACATTTAACAACCGCTGGTTCATCAGGCCTAAATACGACTAATTTTTTTCGTCATGCTATTCTTCAGACATCCGTATATGCTTGCCGGCATGGCCATGTTTATGCTGTTGCTGGCATCCTGCGAAACCAACCGCAGCGAGGTGATGGCTCTGGGAGAAAAAAAGATCATGCCTTCGCAAACCGGTAAAGACATCACCATGCTCTATACCGATTCCACGTTTTTAAAGATCAGGCTTGAAGCGCCGCAAATGATCATGTATGATAAGGGGACGAAAGAGCCGATGACCATTATGCCTAAAGGCTTGTTTGTATCCTTCTTTGATGATAAAGGAAAGCAGAGCACGACGCTGAAAGCCAATTACGGCATCCGTTATGAAACGAGCAGGCGCATGGAAGCCAAGTACGACGTGGAGGTGGTGAATGCCACCGGCGAAAAATTAAATACAGAACACCTGGTGTGGGACGAAAACACGAAAGAGATTACCTCCGATGTGTTCGTCAAGATTACCACAGCCAAAGAGATCATCATGGGAAAAGGCCTCCGGTCGAACCAGGATTTTACACAATACGAGATTCTCGAAATTACGGGGATCTTGAAGATAGAAGACAACACATTATAGTTTTAAGATGAATAAATTTTTCAGGATCATGGAGCTTATCTGGCTCGCAGGAGCTGTTATCGGAGCAGCGGCTGCAGTCTATTTCCTCATTATCAAAGACTCAGACAGCGCCCTGTATTTTGTGGCCTTCTTTGTGATTTCCTCCATCATGTACCTTACACGCCGTTATCAGCGCGTGAACCAGGAAAAACGCCAACAGGCGCCACCACGTAAATGATAGCAGGGCTTGTCATCACCATTATTGGAGCGGGTCTTACGATGATTGATATGGTGCTGACTCTGACATTACGAAATTACAGCGGCAAATTTAGTATTGTGTTGCCTCATAGTTATTTACCACAGGCCCATGTTCAGCAGGCGGCTGCTCCGTCTGGATACATTGGTCCCGGGAAAGACCATGATTTGTTGCAGGTTTTGCCCTGGTGAAACAAGAGCTGAAAAGGGCGAAAGAGGAAGGCCGGCACCCTTAATGGGGTGATCGACGCATTAAGGCCCATGTGCAATGCTTATGGCTTCGTTTTTCTAATTGATGATCAACTGCGTTTTCTCAGGCATTTACGCCATAAATGGGATGTTGCCAGGCACCGGGCGCCATCGGAAAGCATGGCAGTAATCGACGAGGCATCCGTGCGGGAAATGTATCAGTACTCATAGGCAGAAGTTTAATAAATTACGCTCGGCTTTGGTTAAACAATTGATCCAGAGAGGTTTAATTGAAGGGTACGCCTTGTCGTATGGCTTAAAAGCGCCTGAATACGGCGAATTATCGGAAGGATGTTATATCCTTTGGTGCATCCTCAAAGGGGTTTTATGGGAAAGTACCGCTGTACCCGAAATCAGGCTCCAGGCCGCTATGCTGGCGGGAAAATTAATCTGAAATAATTTTCCGTTATTCGGCAATAATTTTATCTTTGCATTCCTTAAATTTAATTAGTAACATGAGTGTTTTAGAAAAAATTCGTAGTAAAACCGGGCTTCTCGTTGGTATCATTGGCTTAGCCCTGGTGATCTTTATTTTAGAGAGTTTATTAGGCTCAGGCAGTGCCCTGTTCGGTAGTAACGACACCCTGGTGGGTGAGATCGCCGGCGAGAAGATCGATTATAATACCTTTAACACGAAGGTAGATCAGCAAATCGTGCAGATCCAGCAAAATAATCCGCAGGCTCAGATCAACGACCAGACCAAAGAACAGATTGTGAACCAGGTATGGCAGGAGATGATCAATGAGCGCGTGAATAAAAAACAGTACAACAAGCTGGGCGTAGCTGTATCAACCGATGAGCTTTACGACCTGATGTTGGTACACCCTCACCAGTATGTGATCCAACAGGTAACTGACCCGAACACCGGGAAGATCATCGAAGGTTTTGCAAAACCGGATGGTTCACTCGATGTTGTAAAATTAGGCCAGTGGGTAGGGCAGATGAGCCCGGAGCAAAGCAAATTCTGGAAACAACTCGAAACATCGATCTCCGAAGTTCGCGCTGCTGAAAAATACAACACCCTTATCAAAAAAGGCATGTATGTCACTTCTGCGGAAGCAAAAGACGCTTTCGTAGCGCAAACCAAGCAGGTGAATACAAGCTATGTGATGAAGCGTTATGCCAGCGTATCGGATTCTGCTGTGAAAGTATCAGAAGAAGAGATCAACAATTACTATAACAAGCACAAAGCCCTTTACAAAGTAGGACAAACAACCCGCAAGATTGAGTACGTATCTTTCGATGTGTTGCCTTCCAATAAAGATTATGAATCTCTTCAGAAAGAGGCGATGGATGTTGTGGAGATTTTCAAAACCAAAACTGCGAAAGAAGATTCATCTTACATTTCCCAGGAAACAGAAGGCGGACAGGTGATGATCTCTTCTTACAATAAGAAAAACATGATCATTTCCGATTCATCGGTTTTCACAGCTGCTAAAGGAACTGTATTCGGTCCGTATACGGAAGGTACTTTCATTAAAATTTATAAACTGAAAGATACCAAATCGGTAGCAGATTCGGCTAAAGTACGTCATATCCTCATTGGCCTGCAAAGCCAGAAAACACAGACACAGCGCACCCCGGATGTGGCAAAGCGTATTGCTGACAGCTTAACGGTTCTCCTCAAAGAGAAAAAAGTAAGCTTCGATACACTCGTAAAAACCATGTCTGACGATTTGGGCTCTGTAGATAAAGGTGGTGATTACGGCTGGTTCGACGAGAACAAGGGTTTTGTTGAGCCATTCAAAAATGCGGGCTTAATGGGTACTGTAGGAAATATTTCCGTAGTGCCTACGCAATTCGGTTTCCACATCATTGAAGTATTAGGTGTATCTAAAACGCGCCACAACAGCTATACGGTAGCGCAGATTTCCAAGCTGATCGCTCCAAGCTCTGAAACAAATAAAGAATACTATAAACTGGCTTCTGATTTTGCGGGTAAAAATTTAACGACCGAAGCATTCAATAAAGGGATCGAGACAGAAAAGCTGAACAAGCGTATTGCCGACGATGTGAAGGAAAGCGATAAAAACCTGCCGGGCCTGGATGAGGCAAAAGACCTCGTTCGCTGGATCTATAAAGCTAAAAAAGGCGATGTATCGGAAGTATTCGAATTCAAAGATCGTTACATTGTAGCGAACCTGGTAAGCGTTAAGGACAAAGGCATCGCTCCGTTGGAAGAGGTAAGAGAAGACGTTACTAAAAAAGCCATCCGCGATAAAAAAGCAGAGCAGTTCATTGCTGAATTTGCCAGCAAAGCAGGTGCTTCCAAATCAATTGACGATATCGCTGCTAAAATGAACCTGATTGTAGAGAAAGCGGATAACCTGACGTTTGCATCTTATAACATTCCGGCGGTTGGTCGTGAGGATGCCCTGATCGGTACAGCTACAGCTATGAAAAACGGCGCTATCAGCAAAGTCATCAAAGGTGATAACGGTGTATTTGTTGTGTTCATCAATGCTGTAAACGAAGCTGCTCTGCCAAGAGATTTCAAAGGCAAGCAAAAAGAAATGGAACAAGCTGCCAATGGCCGCGTGGATTACGAAATGTATGACGCATTAAGAGAAAAAGCAGAGATCGAAGACCACAGAGGAAAATTCTTCTAGGCTTCATCACCATAAATAAAAAGCCCTTCCGATGTCATCGGAAGGGCTTTTTTAATTTTAATGGATTACCATCAGGTTTAGGTCATGCTGTCACGACGTGTTGTGAGAGTCGAAGCCATTAGGGCAACCCTTCGACTCCGCTCAGGGTGACGCTTCCATTGACTTCGAGTGACGCTACAGCGTGATTAGTCAACGGTCGATGGCTGAGGTTCCGCAGTGCATCATTAAAACACCCTAGGCCTGAGAGCAAAATGAGTTTTGTCATCCAATCTTATTTTATAGAAAACCAGTTTTTAAAAATCTGCTCTCCGCATTCCGACAAAATCGATTCGGGATGGAACTGCACACCGCACACATCGTCGCTCACATGTTTCAGCGCCATGATATGCCCTTCCGGATCGGTAGCGGTAACCTCGAGCTGCGCTGGTAAATGTTCTTTGCCAACAACCCAGGAATGGTAACGTCCGGTGAGGAATTGGGGCGGGCAATTTCGGAACAGGCCCTCCTGCCGGTGGATGAGGG
>JAOTRH010191289.1:0-42779 GCA_034768845.1 Heliamphora exappendiculata
ATAAAATACCATATTGTTTCATATTATATCATGTCATGTCATGTCATAACACAACACTGTGGAATAGAGAGTGAGCTATACATTTAGAGAGCGAAACAATATATGGTGATGGGACAAAAAAAGGACGAGTACGCGCAGGATTTCACGATATTTGTGGATAACTTATCATTTGAAATGTACAATGGTTAGCTCAAGGGCATTTTCAACAAGTGTGGTAAGGTGGTAGATGCATTTATTCTCTCAAAATGTAGAAAGACAACAAATTGAAAGTTTGGTTTGGTAAGATTTCAATTGAACAAGGAAGTAAATGGGGCCATTCAAAAATATGATGGGGTATGATTGGGGAGTTTCAAGCTAAAAGTCTATAAAGCCATCTATGGTATATAGCAAAAGGGGAAGGTTAGGGGTAGCTAATGTAAACCCAACATTGAGAAATTCAAAACAGAAGCACATAATACATAGGGAAGCTACATGTGATGCAAGATCTTTTGCACAAGTGGTAATTGAAGGGCAGATGAGGAAAGATAAAAGTCACAAAGAACCAATCGTTGCAAAAGAGGAAGATGGTTAAAGGCATGCAAAGCTGGCATAACTAAAGACTAGATGATGGTGCATAAAATCGAGGAAGCAATAAGAATGGAGCATATCCTAGATATATCAGTGAAACCTTTGGGTGGTAGTAAAGTTCTGTAATTTTTCTCTGTAGAAGATAAGGTTACCTATTGTGATGGAGCAGAAGATTGGCTTGAGATATGGTTTGAAGTGGTGTACGATTAGAGCTATTGGGAAACCAACTTGTCAAGGATGGCTGGGTGTTGAATGAGTACCCTTAAATGCTTGGAATGAGAGAACCTACAAGAGGATTGGGGAGAGATATAAAGACGTGTTCTTAGTGAAATCTAATACAATCATGAAAAAAGATCTAGAGTGAGGCAAAGTATTGATATCTATGGAGGCAACCAAGCTGATAGATGATCACTGTACACTCAAGGTAGAAAATTTTATATACAACATACACATGGTTGAGTTATCTTTCGTTGGGTGGGTGGGTGGTTGGGGGTGGGGGGAAGGAAACAAGGATACAACAAACAAGTAACAACCACAGAAAATCCAAGGAAAAAGAGAGCTTTGCTTAGTTATCAAAGCTAAATCGACAAACATGGAGTTTGACATCCATGGTGATGAGCGTCACTCTATAACTAGGGCAGAAACACGAAGCAGCATTTTAGAGATTAGAGATGATGACTTGGACTTTGTCACGCTCATCGAGGAAACCAGATCAAAAGATTATATGAAGGGAAAAGAAAAAGGCCATTAGAGGAAAGCCCAGTTGTATCTGGCGAATTTGGGAAAGGGCCTGCAAAAGATGAACGCAAAGGACTGGCTATTCAGAAAAGGCTGTATAGAGAAGAGGAAGAAGACAGGTCCTGAGAGTTGAGAAAAAGAGGTCCGTTCTTTCAAATTTATAAAGGGACGCATAAGGAAGCTAGAGTCGGCACACTAGGGACCTATATGGATAGCATTGAGTTGGCACACAAGGAACGAAGATACGAAGGATAGCATTGAGTCATCAGACAAAGTAAGGGGTTTGGAATGGATCAGGCAACACAAGGAAAGAAGAAAGAGAACTCAGCTTGTAATAGCTCTGAGAAGAGAACTGATAAGGGATATCTCAGGAAAAGGGTAGCAAAGAAGACTTTGTTCGAGTTAGGATAACCTAGACTAAACAGAAGGAGGAACATGAAAGGCAAGAGGAAAACCAGCAAAAAATCAGTATTCTAAAGTTTCTCCCATAACTCTGTTTCTACAACAAACATTAAGAACCAAAACAAATTAATCATCTAGTAGAAGGGAGGAAACAAATTGGGGTAAATTTCAAAGGAAGAGAAGAGGAAATGTTGAAAATTTTGTTGGACATGGATGTACAAGAATTGGTGAAAACTATTGAGAAGAAAGGACAGTTGGCCAAGTAGACTGGTGTGACTGCGAGGGAGTATTCCAAAAGTTTTCTCATGGTCACAAAAATCATGTCTTGGATTATTAGGGGATTGAATGGGTCCCTAAAGAGAAGAATTGTTGGAAAAATGAGCTGCAAAAGGAATCTCTATAGCAATGTTGAAGGAAACAAAGTGCAGTGAATTGGATAATAAATGGTTAGAGCCAACTAGGGAGGAAGCGATGATTTTGAATGGGCAAAGGTTGATGCAGAGGGGCCCTCAAGAGGTCTAGTGATTATATGGGAACATAAGATCTTCACAGTTCAGAGTAGCAAAAGTTAAAAAGGAAATTAAGGATCGGGTGAAACTACATCAACAAGAACACAAGAAAAGAATAAAAAGTATTGCATATGAAATAGACAGCCTTAATAATACCACTAAAGATAGAGCTCTAAGGGAGGATGAATCAAAAAGAAGGAACATGTTTAGAAAGGAGTTGTGGGATAAATGCTTAAGGGAGGAAATGTATTGGCGCCAAAAATCCAGAGTAATTAATATGGCACAAACTAGGGATTAGCAATACTAGACTTTTCTTAGCAATAGTAAGAACTAGATGCATGAGGAACCATATCGGCTTGGTACCAAAAGATGAAGGAATGGCCACTCAACCTGAGGAAGTCAAGAAAGTTATCCATGATTTCTATAGTAGACTGTTTAAGGAGGAAAAGTGGACAAGGCCAATCATTGAGGGGGAGATTGGAAAGAGAATCAACACTATCAATGCAGCAGCCATGGAGGAATTATTCATTAAAGAGAAGATAAGAAGAGCTGTAGCTAGCTGCGAAGGAAGGAAGGGCCTAGGTCTCGATAGCTTCAATTTAAATTTCATTAAGAGATTTTGGGGTCTTATTAGGGAAGATGTCATGCGATTCATTCATGAATTCCACCAGAATGGTAAGCATATCAAAGGTATTAATGGTTCTTTTATAACCCTTATCCCCAAAGTAGACAGCCCCAATCTTTAACGGAGTATAGACCCATTAGTTTAGTTGCCCTAGTCTATGAAATTCTAGCCAAAGCTTTGACAAATAGAATTAAGCCTGTCATGGAGGAAGTGATCGATAAGGTACAATCAACATTTATTCGAGGTAGACAAATTATTGATAGAATTTTGATTGCAAATGAAATTTTTGATGGATAGAAGAGGTAGAGAAAGTCTGATTTTGTCTTCAAGATTGACTTCCACAGGCTTATGATAGCTTAAATTAAAGAAATATCTCTGGAGTATGCTCAAGAATTTAGGGTTTGGGAAAAATGGAGAGCATGGGTGAAGGAATGCATTACAACATCTTTATCAATTTTGGTTAATGGGAAAATTAATGAGGATTTCAAAATGGAAAAGGGAATAAGGCAGGGTGATCCTTTTGGCACTAGAATTTTGGGTTTTATTCAAAAATAAAAAATTCAAGAGTTATTTTAAAAACATCTAACACTTTGAAAATCAAAAGATTTAAAAAATCTTTTTTTATTGAAAATTAGAGTTGGCACTTGATTTTTCTATTTTTGAGAAAAATCAAGAAAAAAAAATGGAGCCACCTATCTTTAAAATGTTTAACCAAAGAAAACATGGATTCGGGGGCTAAGATACGAATCGGGAAAAGTGTTAGGCAACTCGTCCGCTCAATCGTGAGGCTGGTCTCTACTAATCATCATTGATTCTTTAATTAGATTTATCAAATACATGCAAATACAGAAAGTGGAGGCAAATAAAGAATAATTAAAATCAAATAAGAAAATACATATCCTAAGTATTTAAACACGTAATAAAAGAAAACACAGCATAAAAAGAAAGCCTAATTCCTAATCATGCTGAATCTATACTAAATGATACATGATGAAAATTGCATGCGAAGTATAAAGAATGAAATCAACTAAGATAAACTAGCAAGTCTTAACCATATTAAAATAACACTAAGAAAGCATAGTAAATATAACATGGGTTTAAACGAAGGAAAAGTAAACTTAAAGATTTTTAAGCCTTAAACATGCTAAACCATAATATAGATAGCATACTAGATATCATACATAATATGGTAAAATACTGTAAAAGCAAAATTAAGCTACAGGAAACAAAAAAAAGACTTGCGGCCGTAACCTACAGAGGTTGCAGTCGCAAGGCCAGAAGACCTAACGGCTGCGGGCACGAAGACTAAACTCACCACTACAAGCATGCTAGTGCTAAATAGTTGTGCCCACAACTATAGAAGTTGCGACCGTTAGGTGTGTTGGCACTATTTTACTGAATTTAAATAAACAGTGTATTGAGGCTCACATGCAATATGTGAGGTCGAATATAAAGTAGAATCACAGGAGAAATTATGACTTATTCCAATCAAAACCAGAACTAAGGCATGAATAGTCCAATACTAACTGAGATCTTAGAATAAAGCATGCTAACAATGTAATTAAAATAATAATGCCGAATACTAACAAATTAAAAGAGTAAGCATGCGAATCGTGAATCAAAATTAAAAATTTAACCTGATCTTTCCACAAGAGTAGAAAGTGTGGAGAGAGAAGTGTTGGGGTTCATACAGGTATACCTGCGAAGCAATGATCCGGATGTATCCTCAGGTCGTCTAATGCTCGCCTCTCTAATCACCAAGAAGGCTCCAGTTTCAATACTTCAGATAATGGGAGTGTATGGGAAATTAGGGTTTGAGTCAATAATGCAGCAAAGTATTGATGCTAGAAATTGTTCTCGATAAAGCGACAATGTATTGATGTCCAAAAAGTGTCCTCCCAAAATCATATCGAAGGTACGTATTTATAGACAATGCCACCTAATGAGGTGGTGACACGTCCTAAGCTTAGAAGATGCCAAAGAGGTTGCAGTCGCAAACTTTGAACATTGCGGTCGCAACATTGAAGGTTGCGGCCGTGAGGTTTGTTAGAGTTTTCACATGTTTCTTGTTACGGTCGCGACAACGAAGTTTGCGGGCATAAGATTCAAAGGTTGCGGGTGCAGTTACTTGGGCCAGTGAACAATTAGGTCGCAAGGTTTGAAGGTTGCGGCCTCAAGGTTCGAAAAATGTGATCTTGCGGTTCGATTTCACGGAGTATTGGAATTAAATCATTTTTCGGTGATCATTTAGAGACTTCGCGCATCATGCCACTCGATTTTTATCATTGGATTCACCCGAATAAGCCTAAGATTCAGTGAGATCAAATTGGGGTGCCTACAATCCCCTTTCACCTTTTCTCTTTGGCATTGCAGCTAAACGATTAAATGCATGAATACTTAGAGCAAAAAATGCAGGTCTGATTAAGGTGGTTAAGATCGGTAGAGAGTAGGTGAGAATAACCCATCTCCAATTCGTAGATGATACATTTTTTTTTCTACAAAAGGATATTAGTGAACTAACGAACTTCAAACAAATTCTCAAATACTTTGAAGTCATCTCAGGTTTGAAGGTTAATTTCCATAAGAGTTAGATAAGTGATATTGGTATGTAAGGGGAAAGCCAAGCGGCAGCAGAACTGAAATGCAAGGCAGGATGTATTTCTTTCAAGTATTTGGGGATGCCTTTGGGAGCAAACTCAATGAGAACTAGAACTTGGGAGCCTATCCTAGAGTCTTTCAACAAGAAATTGAAGATTTGGAAAAGGAAGTATCTCTCGATAGCAAGAAGATTAACCTTAATAATGGCTACCCTCTTCAATTTACACTTCTACTATTTATCCTTATTTAAAATCCAAAAGGTCTCAAACCAACTAGAGAAGATGCAAAGGAGCTTTTTATGGGGAAGAGGGGAAGGGAAAAAGGGGATGCATTTAGTAGGGTGGTATAAGGTGGCAATGAATAAATCCAAAAGGGGCTTAGGAATAGTATTATCAAGAATCCAAAATCAAGCTCTACTAGTCAAGTGGTGGTAGAGGTTCGGGACTAAAAAGAACGCTCTATGGAAAAGAGTAGTTAGCTCAAAATATAGTGAAAGATTAGAGTGGTTCCCAAAAATGCTTATGTCACAACTAAGATTGAAGTTGGAATGTTTTGCTAAAAGTAATACAATTTTGTGCAAAGAAATATTATATAACAATGTAATTGTTCGAATGTCGTCTGTACCATGTGATGTAAACTAGTGGCAGCCCCATGTGGCCCATTTATTGACCCTAAAGTATAAATATTAATTTTTTTAAAAGGCCCTAATAAGTTTGTTAAACAGTGGCCCATTTGCCTATAATTGCCCAAATTCGATTACTTACTTCAATGACCTTAAATAAAGCCTAGTGGCCCAATAATTTTGGGTCAAACCTGATGACACAAAAGCCTTATATATATATATATATCCACTTATACTATTAGAATAAAAAAACACTAATGTCTTGTTTGGTATGCATGAATGAAATGATAAAAAAATGAAATCAAAGTGAAAATAGAACGTAATGTAAAATAATTAAATGTACATTCTTATTCTACTGTTTGGTTTCTTAACATAAAATGACGTGAAAATAGTAAAATTTGGTGAAATTACACAAATACTCTTCAATATTTGTTCAATATTAAGTGCAGTATAAGAAAGATTAAAAGATTTTTTTTGAATAACTTCACCTGATAATACCAAAAAAACAAAGATAAAAGAAAAACGAAAAATGCATATTTAATAAAAAAATGGAGTATTAAAATCATTTCTTTTTAGTATTGTTAACATTGTGGGTATTATTAACATTGTTGTAATGCCATAAATTGTAATTATATCACTTCATTATTTTGTAATAATGATATTAATATTTTTTTTATGAATTCACACTTTATTTTTAATTAAGTAAATACTAGATATAAAATCAATTGTGAGAATATATGTTTGTCAGAAAACAGCAAAAGGGAGCATTGAAAGTCGTTTATAACGGCCAATGTCACGCCTAAAAATCCAAGATATAGAGATCCTAGAATGATGAGTTCATAAATATAGGCCAATGGGTGAAGGATTTGATAACAAAAAAGGGTAAATATAGCCCAATGGGTGAAGGATATGATAAAAAAGGTCTAACAGTAATAAAAATAATATTTTCAAGAAAATTCAGACAAAAGCGTGTGAAAAACAATAAAAAAAACCTGATATACCATCGCTACTTTAAATTATAACTTTTTCTACTAAAGGAATTTTGATATGAAGTCAGTTCCATTGGAAAAAAAACTTTCAGGACTTCAATTTGAGCACAAGAATAACCCTATTTTGAATTCGAATGAAGGAGACATTGATTAAAAAATAATAATTTTTAAACCATGCCTAGACCGCTCGATAGATTGCTCGAGCGGTTCGTCGAGCAGTTTACGACTGCTCGCAACATCCCAAGCCTAGAACAAGAAGCTGAAACATCCCACAGACCACTCAATGAACTGCTGCAGCAATCCTTCGAGCTGTCCAACACCAACTTTGAATTTTTGATAGTTTTAAGGTCTAACACCCATTCAAGCCCATTCTTATGCATAGTAAAGGTTCTAAAACTTTAGAAACACATTAATTTAACAATGAAAATAATCCAAAAACTTTTAATTAAGAGATACAATACAACCAAATATCCTAAAAGAAAAGAATTTAGCCTTAAGGCCTTATAAAATCATTTTCTTGAATACAAATTTACAAGCACAAACATGACATCTTGGTTACAAAAGTAATCAAAAATATTCATTGATTAATCCTACGTAAAAGAATCTTTTTCAATACCTAAAAAGTTTTTAAACAACGTAAATCGAAACCCAATAGGATATAAACCAACAATGGATGGATGTATGATATGTGATTAGTAATTATATGAATACAACAACAAAAACAAGTCCTCCAAATCGATTTTTCATTAAAATTCTAGAAACTCGTATCCATAAAATCCAGTTCTCTCATAAATTTGAAAGCAATAAAACTAGGTTTTCTTCACCTTCAATTTCCCAACAATTCATCTAATGGATTTATGTAGGTACCAAATGCCACACTAGGCACGAACCGACAATTATAAACTCTTATACGTTGCCATCGACCGGGTGTAGACATCCTAATTTTACCAAGCTGAATCTTGGACACTCGTCTCGAATGAGTTCCAATAACGAAAATATGAGAACTATGCTCAATACTCCCTAGCAAGAAAAACCAGGAATTTGGCTTAAAATCCAAGAAAACCACCATCAACCTTCGAGCCGTGACATTTCTATCCTCACGGTCGTAATCTTTTTGAAAACCCTATAACAGGCTGTGTGCTTACTCTCACGGTTGCTACTTTTTTGAAAACCCCAAAACAAGCTGCGACTTCTTTTGTTACGGTCGCCCCTTTTTTTGAAACCCTAAGCCTAGCCGCAACTTTTGAAAGTCATAACTGTTATTTTCATTGCCATAAAGGTAGCGGCTAGCATTGTACAAAAATAAAAATATAACAGCCGTCACTATTACACCTTTTTGGACAGTGGCAGCATTCTAGAGTCTCTTTGGGCTTCCGCTTTGCCTATAAATAGGCAACATTTTCAACAGAAATTGAGGAGAACCAACGTGGATAACAAAACTCTGCCAAAATCCATTCCCACCGATATTCCGATTGATCACACACTTTTTTGGCCTTGTTCGTGGTCTTGCTAGCATCGAGGGAGTCCTTGGTGCTCGTATTGGCTTGGAAACACCCATTCTTACATCCGATGAGGCATATGAGGCGGATATTATATGAGGTAACTTTAGGAATCCACGACTTTTTTATAAAGTCTCATATTCTCTCTCTCGAGGGCGATGTGGATAAGGTTTCCTTTTCTTTCTTATTGTTTATTGGTTATTTATGCTGATAAGAGCACTATCGTATAAGTTTTTCTTATAAACAGTTTGTTTGTAGTTTTCTATTTTGTATAAAATAGCTATTCTCATATTCGCTTTTATGCTCACAAGCACACAGAGCACATGAAGAACTTTCTGAGGTTCTAAAAACATAACGGCTGCGACCTATTAATGTCACGACCGTTCATTTTCTTAAACCTATAGTAATGGCCGTGAGCTTTGTACACTTGACCAATACTTTTTCTACATTTGTTTTTCACGGTCGTAACATCATGTTGGCACTGCCGTGATGTTTCTATAAGGCTAAAAGAATGAAAATAAATTTTAAAACTTCATGTTATCTCTTTATCTTTAAGGTTTTTCTTCTCTTTATTCTGTTTTGCATATTCTGTATCATAGTCTATGTTTTTGTTGGGGAATGGATAGCAGATCCAGCCTAGATTAAATAGGTTGTGGTTTTCATTCTGAACACCCCATTTCTTTCTGTTTTGTAGATCTAAAAACATGATAGTGTAGACACCCCAATTTGACATTGCCTAATCTTAGGTGAATTCGATGATAAAAATAGCTAAAATAGTGCTTTAGTTCGATCCTCGAAAAGTGATCCAAGCTCGGTATTTGAACCAAATCGTCAAAACTGTCAAAACCAATCAAATTATGTCAAACCACCAATAACTTGTTACGCAAGTAATTCCAACATGGCGGCCTCCACCTTCAACATGGCGGCCTCCAACTTCAACATGGCGACCGCCAACTTGCATTATGGCGACTGCCAGTAGAACCTTCTGGAAGCTTATTTTGATGTGGCAACCGCCATGTTCATACTCGGCGACAGCCAACTCCAAAAACCCTAACGTGTCCCAGAACGTGCCAGCATCTCATTGGTGGAAGAATCCTATAAATACCGTACCTCTGGTATGATTTCGAGGACAGAAATTTAGAGAGAGGTTTAGTGAGAGAAGCTCTGCCGAGTCACCGAGCAATTCGAGCCCTGACGCCGAAGCCCTGCTGAAATACTGACGCCGAAACCCTATCAAAGTTCCGAAATCCTAGCTTGGATCATCGCTCGAGGATCAAATTGCCATTCCCCAACTCGAGGATTCTTTAGTGATCCAGGTACTTTGCTTGGATTCCCAATCTTTCTAACTCTATTTTCTCTCTCTTGAAGTGATCGGGTTAACGTTCAATTGCAATCTGTACATTTCCTTCATTTATGTAATTAAACTTGCTTATTGTTTACATTGTCTCGTGTAATTTGGTTATTTTAATTAAATTCTTAGTTTACAATTTCACACTAAGTACATTGTTATTTTTTTCTTAATTCATTAAATAGTGCTAATATGATTTAACAATACGACTAAATAATGTCGTTATTGTTATGATACAAGCACTTACATAAAAATGGTTATAATTATCAATATTACACCAATTTAACTTTAGTATTTTATTTCTTCGCTTTTTTTTTCTTTTTATGTTAATTTAATATTATAGCATTTATTTTCTTTTATTTTCTTTTAGTTAGTCTAATTTTCTTTTACTAGCCTTTTATTCTACTTTCTTTTATTTTCTTGTAACATTAGTTTAATACTCCATTTTATTTTATTTTTAGCTTAACATTTCTTTTTTAGTTTTCTTTTTCTTTTCTTTAATAGTAGTGTAACTTTCTTTTCAGTATCTTATTTCTTTATTTTCTTTTTTTCTTTTCATGTAATGTAGCTTTAATTTCTTTTCTTCTTTTTAAATTCCATTTTTTTCTTTAATACTAATGTCCCATTTTATTTTCTTCTCTTTCTAGTTTTTATTTTCTGTCTTTTTTTTTTCGTTTAATGTTAATGTAGTTTCTTTTGCTAACATTTTATTTTCTTTTTAATTTCTTCTCTTTTATCACTAACTTTAAATATCCTTATAACACTCTATTTCCTTTTTCATTTCATAAGTATTTATTTTCTCTTAATGTTAGTATAAAGCACCATCTTATTTTTCTATAATTTTATTTTCTTTCACGTTATTAAATCAAAAATCATAAAAATTATTTTAAAGATAGATTTTATTTTCTTTTTTTACTTTTTTATTTTCTTTTAATGTAAATAGTTAGAATCTCATTTCTTAGTATAACATTTTTCTAAAACTCTTTTCATAAATTTCTTTTAGAATTCTTTTTTATGCATATTTTATTTTTTATTTCTTATTTTTTTTACTAATTCATCATATTAATATATGTTTTAGTTTTTTTACTTAAAAGTATGTTTAAGATAGTTTAATTTGCCTTTTGTAACAAATCCATGTTTAGGTAATTTTGACAATATCTAGCACATTTTTCTCTTTTATTTAAATCATGATAGTTAGCTTATTTTTGTGAATATTACATGTGAAAATATTTCATGTATCCCTTAGTTAGGAATTGCATGCATTAGGACTTAGAATTTTATCCCTTTTATTTGCTCTAATTTGGAGTGCTTTGTACATATCTTATGTATTTTCTATATTTGATTTTGGATGTTCTCTCTTTGCCTCTATTTTCTTTATGTGCATGCATTTGAGTAATTCTATTAAAAAACCAATAATGATTAGTAGAGGCCAACCTTACGGTTAGGCAAATGGGGTGCCTAACACCTTCCTCGATTCGTACCTTAGCTCCCGAATTCTTTTTCTCTGGTTAACGTTTTCAAGATCAGTAGCCATTTTTGTTTTTCTTAGTTTTTCTCAAAAACTAAGTGGCGACTCTATTTTCAATAAAAATAGATTTTCAAAATTTGATTTTCAAGGTGTTAAAAAAATTTTCTAAACATTTTTTGAATTTTTTATTTTGAATATTTTTCAAAAACCCCTAAATCCCAATGCCACAGACGGCCGTATCTTTTTCTTCATATTTGTCATGTCTGCCATATCATTTTTCTACGGCTGTGAGATTTTGTGGGACCAATTACGTAAAAATGTGTTTTAAGTATTCTGTTGTTCATTTTGATATCTTGTATATTCTATTTTAGAGATATTGCTTTAATAGAGAATGGAGGATAGTAGACTTAGCCTGGACTAAATAGATTATGGTCTCTGCCCTGCATGTTTTGTTCAATTGAGTTTGTTTTGGACTCTGTACATTGAGTATACCTTTTTTGGACCCCAAAATACCCTGGCCGCAACATTTATTTGTCACGGCTGTAACATCCTTCATTCTATTTCTTGTGGTAACCCTATATTTATTATGGTCGTGTGTTTTGTGACTTATTTTGTCACGGCTGCAACATTAGTTGCTACGGCCGTGAGTTTTCTGCATGTCTAATAGTTTGAATATGATGTTTAAATCTCTTCTGTTTATTCTGTATAGCTTATTCATAACATATTAGGGGTAAAAACATTGTTGTATGATCCTTAGATCTTTATTCATTCGTTTCACATCTTCTTCGCATGGTTTTCCACTTTGCTTTGCTGAAACAATACGTATGGCATATCTAGAAATAATAACTAAGTCAAATGACCCTAGGATCATACTTAGAATTTCGTTTCTTTGCTTGCTTTTGCTTAAATTCTCTTTAACCTCCCATTTTGTATATGTTACCTTTAAAAAGTTTACAACAAGAGTCAATATTGACAAACTAGAGGCCAACCTCACAATTGGAAAAAAAAGGTGCCTAACACTTTTTTTTCGTATTTTAGCCTCCGAACCTTCTTGTTCTTTGGTTACGCTTTTAAAAGACCCGCAACCTTGTATTTATTTTTCTTATTTTTTTTAAAAAATCAAGTGCCGACTCCATTTTGTTTTAAAACATGCTTGGATAACTTAGATTTTTTGTTTTAAAAGGAAAAGAACGTTTTTTTAAAAATAATAGATATCTGGTGCACGGTTTCCCACGGACACACATGCCCACAGTTTTTCTGGCGACTTCACTGGGAAGTGGGTTTTCAATATATATATATATATAAGAGGGCTTAACTTGAAATGTCAATAATTCTTGTCTGAAACTTTTCATTGGTATTTGTATTTGTATATTTGTGTGCTTGGTTCTTGAAACCCCCGCTCTGCCCACCCGATACCTCTATCAGTTTATTGTCTCGGGGCTATGTCGAGGAAGCCAGTAAGATTTCTGGCCATATGCTTACATAGATGTGGCAAAAAGAGTTATTACGTACCATTTCACCATGTCTTGCACAATTCCTAACATTGGGAGGTATATTCTTGACTCTATTCATAAGGTACACTGAGTGTAGACCTACCAGCCTTCTTATGTGCATATAGCTTCTTATAACCCTTTCTTTTATGATCAATAAATCTTTTAGGGTTATGTAATTTTCTTTTATGGATGCTTTTGCTTGTATAACTGTTACCCAGATTAGGACTAGTTTTCGTCTTCTCGATCCATCGTCGAGAGTGAGTTGTTTCGAGTTTAGACCTGGCTAACAAGTCCTTTGATTAACATGCGTCCTTTAAGTTTAGAGATCCAGGATAATAGCTCTGAGTAGAGAGGAACCTATACACACTTGGGCCCGCTCTCCGAGTAAAAGACTCAGATGTGTAGATCAATTGAGGTTACAGATGGAAGATCTGGAATTGACTATGGAAGATATGATGAGGGCGAACTTAGAGTTACAGCGGACAGTTGAAAGAGCCAGCACTACAGTAACTAATCAGGCTAGGGTTCAAACACAGTATCTAGCACAGATCCAGGCATTAAAGACTCGGGCTGTAGACCCCAATGCAGTTCTCCCAAATGGCCAAGAAGATGGAGTAGAAGATAACCTTTGGAATGAAAATGTGGGACTCAAGGGAGCCCAACAAGTAGTTATGTAGCCTGTTCGATCGGGAATCCCAAAAATTTTAGCCACAAAGGAGTCGATCTTGTCTGATAAGGTTGATAAACTGGAAAAGATTTTGATGAAAGCTTGAGGGGTTAAAGATTACATGGTAGATGTCGAGGGACTCAATTTGTTCCCCGATACTAAGCTTCTTGAGAAGTTCAAGATGCCGAACATGAAAAAATTTGACAGAACTGGAGACCCAAGGATCCATTTAAGGATATACGTGGGAACCCTGTTGCCAATGGGGATCAATGATCAGTTGAAGCCTCAACTCTTTTGGCGGTCTTTGTTAGGAGCCGCTTAGAAGTGGTTTCTATCTCTAGATGTCGCAAAGACGAGAACCTGGAAGGACATTGCTATTGCATTTGTTAACTAGTATAACTATAATAATCATCTTAATGTTACCACTCAGGAACTCGAGACTACCTGGAAAAAGGCCAAGAAGTCTTTCGTTGAGTTTCTAACTCCATGGAGAGCCAAGGCAGCAAAAATGACTAACCGACCCATTGAGAATGAACAAGTGAGGATGGTTGTAAAGAATTTGCAACCATAGTTCCATAAATATATGATAACACAGCCACTGATGACATTTGAACAAGTTTTCGATGCTGCGGTATAGATAGAGGATGCGCTGTAGTTCAGGAATATTAAAAAGGGAGAATCAAGCCAAAGAGCAGTCCAGACGCCATATGACAATAACCCAAACAATGCCACCAATACCGTGAACTGAGGCTATAAAGTGAACCTGTTGAACCCCAATCCGAACTAAGTTGGTCCGCCTACTCAGCTAACTACCCAAAATCCACCCCGCAGCCAAAAAAATACTTTCACCTAACTCATTTACCCTTGTCTTTTATTTGAAGCTACATAATTGAGAGGGATTTCCTAAAGCCTTTGGAGCCGGCCTCGCCTACGAATCCTTTGCCACCTAGATACAATCCAACCTAGTACTGTGCCTTCTACAAGGGGCATAGTCATTTAACCAACAACTGCATGAGGCTCTAGTATGAGATCCAAGATTTGATAGACAACATGGTGATTCCTTCACCCACTACCATTCATAAGACAAATGTAACCACCAACCCTCTGCCAAAATGCGACTCAACAGAATGTGAATGCCATTGAAGAAGGGTTAAAAAGTTTCGATCCCATAAAATTCATAGTCTCTGCAATAGAATCGAAACTAATTGCGGTTCTGCCATCCGATCAAGAGATATTACTACTCAATTACCTTATTTAGGATATGATAGATGATAGTTTTGATAATTTTTCGATCTTTATCATCCACGAGGAGAAAGTTCGTCCTCCTGTCGACGGTAATAGAGGAACCAAGAACTCCTCTTCCCAAAGGGCCAACTTTATGCTCTCTCAACGCAGAAGAGATATTGTACCCAAAAGAGAACGACTTGTGGGAATTTAAAGAAATAGAGCAAGAATTCATGGATATAAAGTATAATGAAGAAGAAGATGTGTCGGAATGGCATCTAACTGTGGAGGAACCATATGAGCATAGAGTTTCTTAGAAACCTTGGGTCCCTCCCTGCCAAATAACTATAAGGATCCATTAGATGAGGTATTGTTTCCACAACTCTTCAAATTAGAGACTGCTATCAGTGAAGTATCCCATTGGTTTACACAGAATGTAATGGGAATCAAAGAGGATCTTTGGGGACTCGAAGGAGCTAGTAAAAAAGGTAACAAAGGAAAGACAAGCATAGATGACTTTTGGACTTTCCAAGAGAAGACATACCCAGTGGCTGAAATTTGCAAAGTGACCGACCAGTTTGAGGGTTTGTGGGAACCTGAGGAGCAAGTTGAACACCTAACAAGAAGCGGAAGACATTTTAAGCCTGCCCAGTTAGAGAAGGGGCAACCAAGTAGGGGCATAAAGGAACCAAAAATGCAGGCAGAGAAGAAGAATAGTGAGGAGGAAGACATAGTTATGAAGTAGCTCAAAAAGACACAAGAAAATGTGAGCATTTGGGGGATACTCGTGGCATCCCATAAGCACCGACAGGCCATTTTGAAGGCTCTCAATAGCGTAGACATTCCAATCGATGTTTCCCCTAACCAGTTGGTTGGAATGCTCATACCCGAGAAGCAGTCTAATGTCATCGCCTTCAGTGATAAGGATTTTTTTAGCAAAGGAGCCATGTCAGAGCAAGCCTTTGAATTTAATTGTCAAATGTTTAGGAAAATGGGTGCTAGTTGCCTTGGTTAACAATGGTTCCACTCTCAACGTATGCCCACTACGAACTACTTATTGTTTAGGATTGAAGACGCATGACTTCAAGCCAAGTGCACAAGGAGTACATGTGTATGACAACACGTGGAGAGATGTTTTGGGGTTGGTAACCTTTGCTGTGATAGCCGAACCATTGAAAAACGATATAGAGTTCCATGTTCTTGATGTTCTGGCCTCGTTTAATCTATTATTGGGAAGACCGTGGCTGCACGACTCGACAATTAGAGCTGTCCTGTCAACCCTGCACCAAAAAGTGAAGTTGATTAAGGAAGGGCTAACCATCACCATCCCAGGTGAAACTGGCTTGCCTACCCCGATTAATGACACTACCCCACTCCTCGAGATCTAGCATGGGGAAGAGGATCTCCATCTAAATAGGTTTGACTTCAACGAGACTAAGGTCGTGTAAGTTTTTGATGAATGAAGAAGAAAACTATGTGAACCCGAATGTCGTAGCCATGATGAAGGCAATGTCTTATTTTCTAGGAATGGAACTGGGTAAGCATTTGCAAAGGATTTCGGAACCAATCCCCATGAACCACAATCGTTATGGATACGGATTAGGGAACAAGTCAGAGCTGGATGAGTCAAGTATAGGATAGTACAGAGCAACGTTGAATGGACGTTTCATCAAGGAAGGGGACGACTTCCCCTATTATGGGTTCCCCAAACCATGGATAGAGGAGAAGACTAAACAGAAGTTACTAGGGCTATAAATCTTTTTTGGCTATAAGATATCTGACAGCGAGGAAGAAGCATAAACATGGCAGATGGGATTCACCGAAAAAGTGCCAACAGACTGCATAGTCCATTGCAAAGAAGAAGATCTAGGTTCTTTCTTCAATGAAGAGAGGTCCCAAGTGTGTATAGGCAACGAAGAAGACAAAAATGTGCTGATGATGGAAGCTGACATACCCGTGGATTGCACCACACTTATCATGGATGCTGTTAAAATGAAAAAAAGTCAATTTTTTGAGTCTTTTCTTATGCATGATGTAACAAGTGGGTTGAAGACTGAGTCTGTTAAATCTATTTTCATCAAGTTTGTTAACAATGTTTGTAACAGTAAGTTTATCGGGATCGCACTTGTTGGCATCCCGAGCCCTTTTCGCTTTGAGTCTCAGGATGCAACTCCCTTTGAAATCAATGAAGTGAAATCGAATTTTGCTTACTTCGCTATGTCTCAAATATTTTGCATTGATTCTGAAAATTTTAAAGAATTCGAGGAGGATATCCCCCAAGATTAAAGTTTTTAATTGAAAAGGAAGAAGAAATACGAGCTAAATCTATAATTGAAGAAACTGTTTTAATAAATCTCAATAATGAAAAAGATTCACAATTAGTTCAAGTAGGTTTTATGCTATCTTTGGAAGAACATGAGCAATTAATCTTTTTATTAAAAGAATTTAAAGATACTTTTGCATGGACCTACGAAGATATGCCTGGCATAGATCCCGACATCGTATAGCACCAAATTTCCCTTTATCCTGATGCAAAACTCGTCAAATAAAGGCGAAAGGGTCTGGGTGTGTGTCGACTTCAAAGATCTTAACAGACTTAGTCCTAAGAACAACTTCCCTCTTCCCCACATAGATATATTGGTATACAACATCGCCAAGAACGTGCTTCTGTCTTTCATGGATGGATTTTTAGGGTACAATCAGATTTTGATGGCACCAGAAGACTGAGAGAAGACTATCTTTATGACACCTTGAGGCACCTATTGTTATAGGGTTATGCCATTTGGGTTGAAAAATGTAGGAGCAACCTGCCAAAGGGCTGCTACCACATTATTGCATGATATGATACACAGGGAAGTAGATGTATATGTGGACGACATGACTATGAAATCTGAGACTAGAAAAGGACACGTCGCCCCATTGAGAAAATTCTTCGAACGAATAAGAAACTACAGGATGCGTCTAAACCCACAAAAGTGTGCCTTTGGAGTTACAACAGGGAAGATGCTCAGATTTATGATCACGCAGTGAGGTATAGAGATAGACCTATCAAAGATCAAAGCTATCCTCGAAATGCCTTCTCCGAGGATCCAGAAAGACGTAAGGAGTTTTCTAGGGAAGATTTAGTTCATCTGCCAGTTTATTGCCAAGCTGACCACAACCTATGAGCCTCTGTTCTGGCTTGTAAAGAAAAGGACTAAGTTTCAATAGGATCAATAGTGTCAAGACGCCTTTGTTTCCATATGAAAGTATCTGTAGAACCCTTCGATCTTGTCACCACCAGAACCCGACAATCTGCTAATACTGTATTTGTTAGTAATTGATTCAGCAATAGGGTGCAAGCTTGCACAGGAAGATGAAGCTAAGGTAGAAAGAGCTATCTACTATTTAAGTAAGAAGATAATGAAATGCGAGCACTGGTATATGCCCTTGGAGAAGACTTGCTAGGCACTAGTCTAGGCATCCAAGAAGTTACGTCACTACATGCTAACATATCGAGTTGTTTTAATCACAAGGATGGACCCGCTCAAATACCTTTTCGAGAAGCTAGCATTAACAGTAAAGTTAGCCCATTGGTTGCTTATGTTAGCTAAATTCGACTTGTAGTACGTTACGAGGAAATCTGTGAAAGGAAGAGCTATTGTAGAATTTTTGGCCAACCATTCTATTGAAGAAGAAGAACTGGAGTTTGAATTTTTTGATGAACAAGTGTTGAGAATTGAGAAGGATTTGTGGATCCTCTATTTCGATGGAGCCTCAAACCAATACGGGTATAGGACAGGGATACTCCTCATTACTCCCGATGATTTTCATATCTCTTTGGCTTTTAAGTTGAGTTTTGGGATTACTAACAATCAAGCCGAGTACGAAACTTTCTTAGCCATATTGGAGGCAGCCTTAGAACTAGGAGCAAGGAAGTTGGAAGTCAAAGGGGACTTAGCTTTGGTCGTCTCCTAAGCAAAAGGAGAATGGAAGGTTAAAGAAGAGAGACTGATCCAGTATCACCGGGAGCTGGAAGTGATGATCCCTTGCTTCGAAATTGTGGTGTTCACCCACATCCCGAGGTTATAGAATAAGTTCGCTTAACACCTTGGCTACTTTGGCATTAATGATAGAATTACCACCCAGGATAAGGATGAAACCCTTAAAAATTCAGCAAAGAGATACACCCACAATTAATGATATTTTTGCTATCCGAGAAGTTGATGATGGACTACCATGGTATCAGACATTAGGAACTTCATTGAGAAGGGGGAGTATCCTAGTCGAGCTAGCAAGACGGACCAAAGGGCAATCCGAAGGCTTGCTGCATAATTTGTGATCTATGGAGGAAGACTGTACAAGGGGGGATATCTGAGAGTTAGTAAACTTTGTGTGGACATAAAAGAGGGACATAAATTGATGAAAGAGGTTCACGGAGGAGTTTGCGGACCTCACATGAATGCAATGATGCTGGTTAAAAAATCTTGCCCAAGGATATTTCTGGATGATAATGGAGGCAGATTGTCACCAGTTTGTTTGGAGATGCCAAAAATGCCAAGTTCACGCAAACCTCATACATGTGCCACCTTCTCAGCTCTACAACATGACATCACCTTAGTCATTCTCAGTTTAGGGAATCGACGTGATAGGAAAGATCACACCCAAAGGATCGAATGGACATGAGTTCGTCCTCGTAGGAATTGACTATTTCACAAAGTGGGAAGAGGCCGCCTTTTACTCTAATTTGAAGGGCTCTCAAGTAGCCAGATTCATCAAGGAAAATCTTATCTGTCGATATGAGGGTCAGCACGAATTTATTTTTGATAATGGTTCTTATTTCCAATGAGATGTTTTAGATCTCTTAGAGGAGTATAGAATTGTCAGTCATAAGTCTTCTCCGTACAGACCGCAAACCAATGGAGCCATGGAAGCCGCTAACAAGAACGTGAAGATGATTCTACAAAAGATGAAAGAGGGAAGTAAGGATTGGCCAAAAAAGTTACCATTTGCACTTTGGGGATATCGAACATCGATTAGGACTTCTACTGGAGCAATACTATATGCATTAGTTTATGAGATAGAAGCTGTTCTACCCATAGAATTTGAGATTCTAACTTTGAGGGTAATGGTTGAAAGAAGTACTCTTGAGTCCGAATGGAAGAGAGATAGATTTGAAGAACTGCTCCTGTTTGATGAAAGAAGGCTCAGAGTGCTGTTTCACATTCAAGGATATCATAGGAGAATAGCTTAGGCATTCAACAAGAAGGGTTAGTCTCAGAACTTGAAGGAAGATGACTTAGTCCTTAATGAAATCAGAGCTCTAATCTTTGATCTAAGGGGCAAGTTCCAACCTAATTATACCGAACCATATCTTATCAAGACCCTAATATCAGGAGGTGCTGCCATTCTTATAGATTTAGACGAGAATATTTTCTCTACACCCATCAACTCAGACAGTTTAAAAGATTCTACCCCTGAGGAAAAATCCGCAAAAGGAGAGTGTTAATACTCGAGTGTAACTCAAACCTTGAACTACGTTATGGCCTAATTCCCTTTTTTGGGATACCTAGGCAGCTTATGTCAGAAGTTTGACCCAAATCCTTGTTTAAATTCCCCCTTTTTACAACCATGTTTCAAGTAATGGATCAATGCAAAGGCTTGCTTTAAGTTTTTATAATAAAATGAATGATTACATTGCAAAAACGAAATTTTGAAGAACAATTTTGAAAATCACTACGAACAAAAGTGGAGAGACTTTCATTAAATAAGATTTACCAGTACAATTTCAAAAATAAGAGAGGCTCACAAGTCCTCATCCTAAGAAATTAAAAAGGGAAAACAAGCAACATATTGGGACATAGAAAAGTAGAGAAAAGTCCTTCTCCTCTAGGCATCTCCTAATTGTCTTGCACTATGCTTTATCTCCACCTGCAGCCAAGCCTGATAATTCCCAAAAATTTTGTTGTCAAAATCCCTACCAATTGGTACCCTCAGTCGAGAAGACCAAGCCCGCTGGTATTGGCCCAAGAAGGGGGCCCGATTCGGAGAACTATATAGATGGCTTATAGCGGTCTCAGGTCTGATTTGAGAACGCCTGAACTGACGAAAGATGCGATATGGATGATAAAAAGTGGCCAGCCTCAAGCTGACCAATAGAACCCCTGAGTGACCCACAGTCGCAGTGTCATAAAAGATATCTTCAGCTACGGTCATAGCCAGGAGATATCTTCCCTGGTCAGAGAACTCAGGTAGTCCTTCCAAGCGATCTCAGTAGAGTAAAGGCGATAAATCTAATGAAAAATGAAGGACTTCACACTGTAACTGTCAGATACACGCTTCTGTAACAAGTTCACCTTCTTCATCAGCTAAACCTAAGAGAACAAAGAAAAAGGAAGGCTAAGTGAAAAAACAGAGAGAAACAAAGAAAAAGGAGAGCTAAGTGGAAAAATAAAGAGAAACAAATGAAAAGAGAGCCGAGCAAAAAAATCGAGAGAAAAACAAAAAAATGAGAACTGAGTGAACCACCTGAGCAGGATTGCATTGCCAGCAAAGTAAGGGGAACCCTCGGTATGAACTGTATCAAGACCAATGAGCATCTCAATAAGGAGTAATGAGATAGGATCTCGACCCTTATGGATCTAATGAGCAACATCCACCAAAGAAGAGCTAACTTGCCTATCCGAAGGACCCAAGAGGAAGCGAGCCAGAAGACAGATGCAAAGGGTATAGCGACGCTAATACTGGAAAGAGAAGTCACCAAGAAACCCCCGAGGCTTGAAGCGGTCTATGATCCTAGCCACATTGAGGAATTCATTATGAGTGATCAGTGACGCCTAGCGTCTGGAGCAGCTGCAGAGTTGCATCAACCTATCCTTGGGACTTGAGAAAGATGTAGGAATTAGAATCCCCTTTTGGGCCGAAATCTTTAAAATGGAGGAGAAGTCCTCCACCGTTGGACAAAGCTTCTCGTGCCCAAAATGAAACACATGTACCTTGAGATTCCACAGTTGGGTTACCCCTTGCAAAAGGTGCCAATCAACTCTTATGGTTTACAAAGAGAATAGCACATCTAGGTCAAAGTTGAGAAAATTTTTGTGCTCAACCAGAGAGAAGTCACCCATCCATGCCAAAAGGGAGTTGTTGTAAGAGTGGGCTATCAAAAAAATAAGGAAAGTGAAAGGATATGTAGAACAGTGGGGTCTAGAACAATTGCCCCTTTTATAGAGCCAGAAATGGAGGGAACCCACAGAATCTGCTTTGAGTTTTGCGCAAAAAGTTTTATCACGGCCGCCACCTTTTCCTAACGGCCACCAACTTTATATCTCACGGCTGCTATGTTTACCCCTCAAATGTTACAGCCGTGATATCCTCAAATACAGGCTGCGCACTTTTCTCTACAAAAGTTTAGGCTGCCATATTTGAAAACCACGGCTACAAGCTATTTTCTCATGGCCGTAACTTTTTTTATGCAAAAATTTTGACAGCCTATCTCCATTTTGTTAACATGCCCGAAAATTGTTGTTATGAACCTGTTAACAACTCGCAACAAGGGAAAACAGTCTATATAGCAGAATTTTAACTCATAAGTCATATATCACGCATAATTAAAGTCTAACATTCAAAAGTGATTTTCATGACATAAACGAAAGAGTCAAGGCATTCATGATGATCAAAATGTAAATCAAATGGCACGAAGGCCCCACCCATCATAAGTAACGAAAGTAATGTGTGTGTGGAATGTATGTCGTGGCACGCTAGCTAAAAGGAAAACTAAAGGCGCGCAGGCCTCATCTATTGTATCTGTGCAGTGTGTCGGGAACAATATGTCAGTGTGTATCGGTGGGAGTATCAAGAGTCGTGTATCGGTGTGTATCAAGAGCAATTTACCAATGTGTATTAGTGTGTACCAAGAGTAGTGTAATGAACCAGAACATAGTATCAAAATGTGTCAAACGAGAACGTAGTCCCAAACAAGAATAGGCACGCAGGCCACCATGAATAAGTGAAAAGAAAGGAAAAAAATCATCAGCAGTATGGCAGCACGGATTGGTTCACTCCTGCCGGGTCATCTTCCTTCGGACGACGTAGCCTCCCTGAGATGACTCATCGAATGACGACCCTGTCTATCGAGTCTCCTCCTCCGAGTCGGTAGCAATTCATGCAGTACTAAAACCCTGGGTCCTAGATGAAGAACTAGCATTAGTAGAATTAGATGAAGGCACAGTAGCCACAACTGGAATGGCTTGTGGTGCATGACCTCCACGAGTCCTCGGCACCCCACCCTGACCACCTTGAAAGAAGGAAGGGCCACGTCAGATAATAACAGATATGTATGAATAGGAAAAATGCAAAAATATGTGTAGAATGAAGCAAGTACCATAGCATGACCACCCCAAGGAGCAGGAGGCTCCGTGCCCTAGGCTTATAAAGCAGCATCCCAATAACGAACCAATACCCTCAACCTAGAGATCAGACGAAGGAACTAGTCACACCATTCCCAGGGCATCTGTCAAGAAAAGGACCAAATCAGTACAGTCAGACATAAGAATCAGTACAGTCAGATGTGAAGGGCAGTATAGAAAGTAGAGAAATGAAGAAATGATATCATGCCTGCTCTACATTGGGAGGAGGGAGAATCTCCAAGGCCGCTGGCTCAGGGATCTGGATTTGGTAAAGGTTCCCCATCTACAAAGGTGTTCATCGTCCATGGCAGCTCAGTGTGGGCAAGACTAGGGGCAACAGGAGGAGGACCTCGCATGGCTGCGCAGGCCCCTATAGCAGGCATGAGCCTTTCTCGGGTGAAGACAATATAATCACAATCCTCACCCCTGATCAGCGTGGCAACATTAATACCCGTCATGGCACGGGTAATCTTAACTATTCAGAGGGTGTCGGTCTGATGCATACTAACCGGAGGCATCCTTGTGATACAAAAATGGTCATACCCCAAAGACTACCAAACCACACGCTATCCCAAGTACCACTCTCTATAGAATGGCCCCTTAAGCAAGATGAGGGTCTGGGTAACCTCTTGGCTCATCATATCAGCACAAACCCAATCCTCCATGCCAACCCAGATATCTCAATGGACCTAAAGATCAAGGAAACATGTTAGCAAGTAGTATAAATACAAAAAATGAGATGTGGGAATTAATAGAAGTATGAATGACGTATCCGGTTAGGAGTGAGGGTGTCTAGAACGTGGCGATCATCATTAATGTCTTTCTCGCTAGGCTTTGTACCCGATAACGTGTCACCCATAGGAGTGCCCAAGGAATCATAAGTGGATCATCATAAGAACTTATCGGCTGACGCATACCTAAGAACTCATAGACCCAAAGCTGCAGAAAATCAAGAGACGAGTTAGAACAGTTAAAGCAGATATGCAAGTATTGAAATGGGAAATGAAAAACAGAACAGAGAAATAGAGATGTACCTCCCAGATGCACCAATACCCGCCTATTGTGGTGTCGGGATTTTGGGTTTTGGTTCAAAACTAAAATAGGAAATTCAAGAGTTATTTTGAAAATTTTAACACCTTAAAAACCAAAAGAATTTGAAAACTCTTTTATGAAAAATAGAGTCGCCACCTGATTTTTGAGAAAAATCAAGAAAAACAAAAATGAGCCACTGATTTTTAAAACGTTTAACCAGAGAAAAAAAGGGTTTAGAGGTTAAGGTACGAATCGGGCAAGGTGTTAGGTACCCCATTCATCCAACCGTGAGATTGATCTCTACTAATCATCATTGGTTCTTTAATTATATTTCTTAAATGCATGCAAATATAGAAAATGGGGACAAAGAGAGAATATCCAAAATCAAATAATGAAAATACATAGCATAGGTATATAGAATGCCAAACAAAGTACAAAAAGAAATTTTAGATCCTAAAATATGAAAATTCTAACTAAAGGATATATGGAATAAATCGCATGCGATATACAAAGTGTTAAATTATTTAGGTGAAACTAACAAATCCTAATCATGTCAAAACTAAACTAAGTATAACATGGATTTAAATGAAAGAGAAATAAACCTAAGGATTACTAAGCCTTAAACATGTTGATCTATACTGTAAATTGCATACTGGACACTTCAATCATGGCAAGAGAATAATGTAAAGACACAATTAAGCTAGTAGAACAGAATTAAGCTACTGAAATGAAACAAAGGTTGCGGCCGTAACATATAGATGTTATGGTCGGAAGAACTGAAGACCAAAAAGATTGTGGTCGTGATGATCAGAATCAAAACACAAACATGTCAGTGCTACTTTGTAACGACTGCAACTACAAAAGTTGCGACCACAAAGAATGTGAGCACTTTTTACTGAATTTTAAGGGACAGTGTGTTGGAGTACTAGTCTGCAGTATAAGTATAACATAATTGAGACTATTCAAACCAAATAAAAGTTAACGATTCAATAACCCAAAATTAAGCATGCTCTCGATTCAATAACCCAAAATTAATATTCAAATATACGGGCAAAGTAATTGAACCTGGCGATATCAAAACTAATTAATAAGTATGCTTTCAATTCTACTAATCAAAATTATCAATTAAACATGTGATGATTAAACCTGGTGACGACAGCACTAAAGAAACAACATGCAATTTGACAATTAATTTGCAAATTCAAAATCCAACCTCCCCACGGATTAGGGTGTGAGTTAGAAATATCAGGGTTCCAACAGAATACCTGAAATGCGACTATCCAGAGGAGTCCACAAATTGTAGAATGTAGAATCATCAGCTCAATCCTTGAGAAGTAATCTAATTCTAGTATCCAAGTCAAGCTCGAGTAGTAATATGGATCATGGTGTGAGTTAGAAATATGGAAGAGTACCGGCGTACTTAGAATCGTACTCGATGAAGCAGTAGTATATCGACGTTAGCCAAAAGGTCTCCTGAAATCATATCAAATGTACATTTATATAGAACATGCCAACCAATGAGGTGCTGCCATGTTCGATGCTCAGACTGGGCTCAAAGAGTTTGTAGTCGCCATCTTCCAAGGTTATAACCGTGAGGTTCAAGGTCGCAACCGTAACAAATTGTAGGGTTTCTAAAAGTTAGCTATTGCGGTTGCAACAATCAACATAACGGTCGCTAGGTTTAAAGGTTGCGGGTGAATTACCTAGGCTAGTGAACAATTAGGTCTCAAGGTTTAAAGGTTGCGGCCTCAAAGATTTGAGAATTTTGATCATTCGGTTCGAATACTGAACTTGGATTGCTTTCCGTCGATCATGTAGAGACATCATTCCACTTGATTTTGATCATCGGACTCACCCGGATAAGCCTAAGATTTGGCGGGGTCAAATTGGGGTGTCTATAGTTACTCCTCTTTGACATAACTTGCGCAGCAACGCATGATACGAGTTATGTCAAATACTCAGAGACAACATCCATTTGACCAAGCCGCCAATCTTAGGCTACAAAACACACAAGCATTCATATGATGGTGGTCATGCCCGAACTTTGATCGCGCTGCCTACGTACCCCTTTGCTAGGGATCAAACGAAAACGTAGTTTTGGGTAAATGCAAAAGATGCAAGATGTAAAACATGATGTAAATGCTAAAACATGATCAAAAGATACCCTAAAGGCTGAGTCTAGACCTAAAGGAGTATAAACAAGCAACAATTCAAAGATCGAGTCAAGATCTAAGAACTCAGCTAGGGATAAGATAATTAAAAGGATCAAGTCAAGATCCCAGAAATTATCTTTAAATGTGAAGGCACCGCAAAATAATAGGTTGAGTCAAGACTTAAAAATTCTAGACGAGAATGGGATAAAAATAATTAAAAAGTCAAGTAAAGACTTTGAAACTATTTTTATTGGAGAGAAAATCATAAATTAATAGATTGAGTCAAGACCTAAAAATTCAGGATGAACATGAGATAAAAACAATTAAAAAGTCGAGTCAAGATTTTAAAATTATTCTCATCGGGATAAAACTACAAATTAATAGGTCGAGTTAAGACCAAAAAATTCAAAACGAGAACGGAATAAAAACAATTGAAAAGTCGAGTTAAGACTTTAAAATTATTTTTATCAGGAGAAAACTACAAATTAATAAGTCAAGTCAAGACCTAAAAATTCGAGACGAGAACACAGGATAAAAATAATTAAAAAGTCGAGTTATGACTTTAAAAATATTTTAAAACCCAAAAACAAACAACCAAATAAGCCTTAAAGAGCAAACACAAACCTCAAAATGTAATCATTACAAAAATAAATGTACCCGTAACATTCGAATGTTGCAGTCGCAGGGTGCAAAGGACGAGGTCGTGATGTGACCGTTGGACCAAGTTATAGACGTAAGAATCTTTTCAAATCAATAGTGCAGTCGCAAAGAAACTCGTCACAAACCTTGTGGCCGCCACCTCTAGTTGTTGTGGTCATAAAGAAAAATTGCCATAAAGGCCCTCTGACTCGCAGATCAACTTCACTTGCGTCCCTTACTCTCTATCTCTAACCTCTCTTCTCTCTTAAATTCTCTCAAAGTTCCAAGGCTTTCGAGACTTTCTTTAGCAATTCGGGTCATTTCCTTCACATGGAAGGCCATAGTCACGGTGATTACATCTTCAAGGCACGACGAGGACCCTCTGCTTCCGACTGTACTTCCCTTGGCGCTATTGGAGGTGCCAGCTCCAGTGTTCTTGCTGGTGGGATTTTTTATCCTCATCCTTCCACTGCTATGGGGGCTATGGACATACTCGCGATCGAGGCTGAGCGGTCATTGCTTTTTCCTGCTGAGGATCAGGATAGGGCGAGGCAGGGAACAGCAGCAGCACAAGAAGCAGCAGATCAAGCAGCGACGGATCAGGCGACTATTGAGGCTAAGATTGCTGGTTTCTTGGATCTCCATGCCAGTGAGGGCATCCCTGCTCCTTTGGACCCTCGTCATTATGCTCTAGCTCCTCACTATTTAAGGCCTAGCGAGATTAGGAGATACGTACCTCCAGTCGTTGATGTTGCTCCCTGCCTTCTTCTCCGCGAGCCACAAGACCACCTCTCCTGCCATAATCATGCAATAAGCCCTCTTTTCTTCTTTCTCAATGTTGAAGCATGCTTTGTAGCTTTATATTTGAACATAGATGCATATCTAGGATCCCATGTTACTTGCGATATGATGTATATGATTAAAGAATTCATAACCAATTGCCCCAGTTAAAAATGCAATAACATAATTAATTTAACAAACCAAAGGGACTTATAATGGACATAAATGTAACTCAAACACACTATAAATATTAAAAGGACAATCCTAGACATTGAACTATGGATCTAACAGAATATCTGAGCAACTGGAGATTTTGCGACAGGATATCTAGGGTTTAAACCACAGGTGCCTGGGAGGTAGGTCTTTTAGGAATATCTGCCTAGAGAGTAGGGCTTTGGCAAACCTATGGATCGTCTCACGAACCTAGGACCTAGACAACGCTTCACATATGAGTAGGATTTGGAATAGAGATTTTTCTGGCGCACTAGGGCTTAGAAAATCGAGGGATCGTCTCATGAACCTAGCACCTAGACAACGCTTCACATATTACTAGGATTTGAAACGGGGTTTGCCTGGCACACCAGGGCTTAGAAAACCTGAGGATTATCTCACGAACCTAGAACCTAGACAACACTTCACATACGACTAGGGTTTGAAATAGGGCTCGCCTGGCACACCAGGGCATAGAAAACCTAAGGATCATCTCATGAAACTAGGATTTAGACAACGCTTCGCATATGACTAAGGTTTGAAACAGGATTTTCATGGCACAACAGGGCTTAGGATACCTATCTCACTAGGCTTGATAGACCTAAGACGCCGTCTGGACTTATGAATACCTAGACAATGCTTCGCATATGACTAAGATATGATTTTCTTAGCACACTAGGGCTTTAGAAAACCTAAGGATCGTCTCACGAACCTAAGATCTAGACAATGCTTCACATATGACTAGGGTTTGATACGAGGTTTGCTTGGCGCACCGGGGCTTAGAAAACTTAGGGATCGTCTCATGAGCCTAGGACCTAGACAACGCTTTGCATATGACTAGGATTTGAAATGGGATTTGCTTGGCGCACTAGGGCTTAGAAAATCTAAGGATCGTCCCATAAACCTAGGGCCTAGACAACACTTCGCATATGACTAGGGTTTGAAACAGGATTTTCCTGGTGCACCAAGGCTTAGAATTCCTAAGGATCGTCTCACGAACCTAGGACCTAGACAACGCCTCACATATAACTAGGATTTAATTATTTCTCTTTCTTCTTTTCTTTTGCATCTAATTTATTCTAATAACTTTATTATATCTTCTTATCATCTTCTCTTTCCCATTTTATATCGTTGTTGGGTGAGACCAGTAACAATAGAGTGCAGTTGACCGTATTAGCTGAGAGGTGGTGGGATACCACAAATACCTTCCACTTCTCCACATTCAAGGCCACCCTGACGCCTCTGGACTTCACCATGATCACTGGCATCTGTGTCGGTGGCTACCCCATTCCGTTCGATCCGGATATTTCACGCTCCGTAGAGGCTGTCACTTATTTCCTGGGCACCATTCCAACCCAGGAAAATGAACGCCGGTAAGGTATTCTTGGTTCTATACTTATTTTTGACATTTTCACTGCATAGAGCCTCGATACTTTGAGTAGGTCACCCGGGCCTTTCTTTTATACATGTTCGGTGTCTCCTTGTTCACAAACAAGGAGAACACCGTTCATCTGCACTATCTGGGAGCCTTATTCCACACGGATCGAGTTGCTTCATACGATTGGGGAGGCGCGACCCTCGCTACCCTTTATGGCTCCATGAGGGCAGCGATGCGAATCCCGTAGGAGCTGAGCATTGCGGGATATTGGATGATTTGGGAGGTATACCATTATTTCTATTTTTTATACTTTCTTTTATCCACATATCTGTTATCTATTCCTTTGTTGACTCTTTCTTTTATAACTATGGAGTTATGAGTTCATCGGGATGCATGTCCCGACGAACTCACACGAGGATCCTTTAGTTATTCCCCATGCAGCTCGGTGGAGGAGGAGATTCAAGGGGACGAAGGCCAGGTTTAAGAGTTTAGACAGATTTCGACAGTTCTTGGACCAGCTAACTCTTGATCAGGTACAACTTCTATCTCATGTTCTCTATTCTATTGTTTTATTCTAATTACTGTTAACTGCTTTCGCTAATCACACTATTCTCACTCCACACACTATTTACTGCTCTTTATACTATTCACTGTTCACTGCCCTGTCACTGATCTATTCACTACTCTGCTCTGTCCACTACTTTGTTCACTGCTCTATCACTGATCTATTCACTGATGTTACTCTATTCTGCCCTTATTTTTTTGACCAGATATCTTTTTTCCTTTACAGGTTCATTGGGATGTCTGGCAGGGTATGGAGGAAAGGGCTGGCGTAGATCTGATGTGCAGTCGCGACACTTCTGGGTTACGGGTTTTGTTGAAGGGCCCGTTCTGTTGGGAGTGGTATCTTGGAGAGTGAGTAGTTTGATAATCCCTCGGCCTGGATCACTTTCGGATCCATGTACCTCCTCCAACTTCTATACGTCAGACAGATTACATGAACGGACTTGACATCATGCTGGAGGTAGTTGGAGCTCAAGTGTCTGCTTTTTTAGAGTCAGTTGGAGATTATTTGACATGGGCAAGGGGACATTTGATGGGACCGATAGGTCCTCGTTCAGGAGCTGCAAGGGATCTACTAATTGGGCCAGGTAGAGCTAAGAGGAGAGGGAGAGAGGCAGAGGTAGCAGCCACCAGAGAACAGGAGTAGGAACAAGAGCTGGGGTTGTCGGTGCTACTGGTGCTTGCGACGCAACTAGTACATGAGTAGGGCCAGCTACCATGGTACCGTGGGACGTCACGATTCTTATTACAGGATATCCTTTTGATATCCCTATCTTGGTTCCTTCAACTCTGGAGTTCAGAGCAGATCTTGGCCAGGTTTGTCTCATTTTCATAGCTTTGTTCTTTAACCTTTCTTGTTTTCAATTGCTCAATTTTTACTTTCTCTTAGCAGGTGGACCAGGCCTAGCTGGATCACCATATGTTTCTGATGAGCACTATGAGGACCCTGATATGCCAACAAGATGTTGCTCTCTGTGCCGCCAAGGTTGTCTTTATTCCTGCAGCCGTCGAGATTGTGAGTATCCCTCAACTTCTTCTTACTGTTTGTCTCTACATTCTTTTCTCTGTCCTTCCCTTATCTTTTTTTTACAGCCTCATGCTCTAGTTTTAGTTTGAGATCGGGGCCATGCTTCACGTGCTACTTCTTCTCGGGCCCGCTCTAGAGGATCCTCATCAGTCTAGAGTCGTCCGAGGATAGTCTCCTCCTCCAGCAGTGATGATGATGACGGTGATGATTTTGATGAGCTATTTGACTCTGTCGAGGCTGACCCTTCACATGCTGGCCCTTCTACCCTTCGAGGCTGCCAGAGACAGCGAGGGAGAGATCTTCCCCCCTTTTTTATTTCTATATTGCTTTACTCTTCACACTTTTAATACATTGTGATACATTACAATGCATTTGGTTCTTTCGGGCCTACGTGTCATAGTTTCACTTGATGATGGGCCAGGGTGCTCTTACTGCACCTTCAGATACACTTCGGCCTTTGAGCCTTTCACCTTTCTGTTTATATGATTATACTTGCATGATCTTTATTTTCTCAGATCTTAAACTTTCTTGGTTGCATGATACAGATCTTGAATTACTATATAAACGTATGCAAATTTATTTCTTATTCTTAACAAACATGAATGTCTTGTTTGAAAAAAATAAACAATAGAAAAGAATTCACAGAATATAAGAGACACAAAAATGGTGCAAAAGAGGCATACCCACAACCTTTGAAGATTGCTGTCATAGAGATATAACCTTGCAGTCACAAGAAAGGTCGAGGGTAAGGACACGGTCGCAAGGATTAGAAGGTTGAGGCCATGCACTGGATGTTGCGGTTATACTTTGGATGTTGTCGTCGCTCACTCCAAGGTGGCAGTCATAGGAATCTTTGGATTTTTTCAAGCGTTCTGATGTTCATCCTCTTTATGCCTTATAAGTATGAACTAGGGTCCCCCATTTTCTGTCACTTTCACCTCAATGGCTTCCTTTCACAGCTTACTCTCTATATAGATAGAAAAGTTTTCACCCATCAAACATCTTAACTTTGCCTCGTTCGGTATTAACTCCCTATTTTCCTTGATAGCTATTAATATCAACGAGTTGCTGCTGAGGGCTGTTGCACAACTGTGGGATCCATAATCCCATATTTTTTCACTTTGGCCTTGAAGAACTATGTCCCGCTATAGAGGAGTTTGTTGCTATTTTGGATCTCACCCCAAGAAGATCTGTTGTCGTGCCAACTTTCTTCCTCTCTAATCGGTAGCAGATAATACAACTTTATGACTTATCCAAGATGGTGGCCTTCCTCTTGACATCTGACGATTACCTCAACATTCCTTGGATTAGAGACAGATTTTGCTCTATTGATGACCTTAGCGACCTTAGCTTTCAGTTACGGCGCCGTTATACTTTGTGTTTCTACCTTCTTGCTTGTTACCTCTTGGTTTCTTCTGATAGATGAGTCAGTTGCTCACTAGTTGACATTGCGGGTCAGATGTAGTCGGAGAAAGACTTTGTCCCCATGATACTTGCTAATACCGTGATTAGCCTAGATGTTGTTCATCGAGGCGCGTCTACTATTTTTACTGGCAGCCCTTTACTTCTTCAGGTAAACTCGAGGTCTTCCTATTCAACAATTCTTTATTAGCATGTCTTTGGTACTTCCAACATATATAATTCTCTTTCATTGAAGGGAGCAAATTAACTACTTCCTACTTACCTCTTTCACGAGTCTTCGATGATCAATTCATCCTCTTCCCGAGCCTTTATCGGGGTTCCTCCTATTGTGCCCTCAAGGGGGTCAGTTTCACCCCAACTCAACCATCACGAGTGCATTCATGCTGGTTCATAGGCTAAATATATCCAAAATATCTGCACTATTATATACTTTGGTGTCGTCTGAGGGCGCTTTCTTATTTCCTTGTCCAACCTCTTCTGTCCCCTCATCTAGTTCAGGCTCAGGCTCTCAAGAGCCCATCATCAAGTCCTTCATGGCCGTTTGCATCCTTTTTTATCCCTTCATCTAGCTCAGGCTCAGGCTTCAAGAGCTTATTATCATCTCCCCTGCCCATCTCATAGTCCTCGTCAGCCATTTTTGTAAAATTGAATAATCGCTCACTCCTTTGCTCTCCCTCGCTCCTTCGCTCCTTCGCTTGCAGAACTAAAAGCTCCTTTTCCACCTTTATTTCCTTTTGCTTTATGTCTCTCGGCTTTTACCGCTATCCTCTCTTTCTGTCTTATTTCTCACTTTATTTTATCATACATCTCTCCTTTTACCGATTTCTCTCGATTTTTATCTCTAAAACTCCTTTTTTTATTTCTCACTTTATTTTATCGCACATCTCTTATTTTATTAATTTCTCTCAATTTTTATCTCTAAAACACTTTTTTTTTATTTCTCACTTTATTTTATCACACATCTCTCCTTTTATTGATTTCTCTTAGTTTTTATCTCTAAAATACTTTTGCAGATCTAGCTGATGGAGAAGGTGAACCTCATGCAGAAGCCAGCCACAGACAGGTATAATGTCGTGGCCCTCGTCTATACATTACTGAGATAGCTAGGAGGCAGTATCTTTCCTCTCTGACGGGAGCAGACATTACTTGGCAGTGCTCTTGGTGGCGGATCCCTACTATGACCTTGACCACTATGGACCATCCCGGCGTCTTGTTGATTGGTTTGTGATTGTCCAGTTTTTACTATCCACACCGGATCATGAGGAAGATCATATTATGTGGCATTCGAGGCCGTATGTACTCGTCTTCCCTCTAGTCCCCATTTCTGACGAGGTATCAAGAGGCTTAGCCATCTCGTTTACTGATGGAGATGCAGAAGTTGGAGATGAAGAAGTTACAGTACCTGAAGCTTCCTGAGGAGTACAATGTGTAGTTGATCCAAGATAGAAAGAAAAGAGACAAGGAGGAAGGAAAATAAGAGTCAAAGAGAAGGAAGATTTAAGAAACCTGGTTTTCTTTTTAGATTTCATGGCTTTTTTTCCTTTTTAGAGTTTGGGACTTGCGCACTTGCCCTTTATTTTCAAAATTTTGTAATCAATACTAAAATGAAATATTCCACTTTTATTTTGAAAAAGATTTGTAATTATCTAAAGTTTTTCAATTTTTGCAATGTGAATGACTTTATTATCATAATTCATAGACAAATTTGCATTGACCTTTACTTGGATTCAAAGATGGCTTATACAATGAAAGCGGCTGAACTTTTTAAAAGAAGCTGTCTACGTATCCCAATAAAGTAGAATCAGGCCATAACGTAGTTCGAGCTCAATTTACTCTCGAGTTTTAACACTCTCCTTTTGTGATGCCCTAACTTTTGCTAAGGTCACCCTTTCAGGTTTTCGGCCGTACGGGCTACTCTAACTTTTGTCAGGGCCGCCTTTTCAGTTTTCAACTCAGCGAGCTTTTACTTTATTTATTTTTCTCTTAAGGGTAGTATTTTTTATGCTGGTCCGAGTTGATCAAAGTGCAGAATGCGTTACCATTCAAATCCATGATGATTACAGCACCACTAGTTATAATGGTTTTGATCAGAAATAGCCTGGACCAGTTCGGCTTAAACTTACCTCTTGGGTCAAAAATAGGAGCCTTGATTTTCCTAAGAACCAAGTCACATTCTCTTAGATCCTGGGTCTTAACCTTCTTGTTGAATGCGCAGGTTATCCTCCTTTGATATCCTTATATATGAAATAGAGCATGTAGCCTTCTTTCATCAAACAAAAGTAGCTCTTCCATCTGATTTCTTTGCTATTCTGCTTCAGAAATGTTAGCCTCAGCCACTACTCTTAGTGAAGAGATTTGCACTTCAATGGGAAGCACAGCTTCCATCCCATACACTAAAGAGTAAGGCGTGATTCTTGTTGAAGTTTTAATTGACGTCCTATACCCCCAAAAATGAAAATGGTAGATGTTCTGGCCAATCTTTGTGTCAGTTGGTCATCTTTTGTAAAATTTTCTTTACGTTCTTGTTTGCTGCTTCAATTGCCCCGTTAGTTTGTGGCTGGTACGATGATGACTTGTGGACCACTATTCGGTATTTTTCAAAAAGATTTAAGACCTCACCTTGAAAGTGGGAACCATTGCCCGAGATAACCTAGTGGGGAACTCCATACCAACAAATGATATTCTTCTTGGTGAACTTGGCAACATGAAAAGATTTAAGTACCAAGAAGTAGGTATCTTTCACCCATTTAGTAAAATAGTCAATGGCCACTAAAATGAATTCATGACCATTTGAAACCTTTAGTGTTATTTTACCAATCACATCAATGTCCCACACTGCAAATGGCTACGGCGACGTCAGGCTATACAGTTCGGATGGGAGAACGTGTATAAGGTTTGCATGGATCTGACACTTATGGCATCTCCGTACAAATTGTATACAATTTTTCTCCATTGTCATCCAAAAATACCTTTATCATAGGATCTTCTTAGCTAACATATTTTCACTCATGTGAGGCCTGCAGACTCCAACATGTATCCCTTTCATTAATTCTCAACCTTCTTCACTGCTGACACATAGCTTGTTGACTCCAAAATGCCTTCATTTGTACAACTTCCCTCCATAAATGACGAACTATGTAGATAATCTTCTTATCGCTCTTATTTCCTTTTTACTAGCAAACTTTGGGTATTCTCATTTCTTTACAAAGTTCTGAATGTCAAAGTACCAAGAAAGTCTGTCTGTGCTTTCTTCGATTGCTGTCATCATCTTATGTGTCGATTTTCTCTTCTTCTCAATTATCAGTGGCCTTCTCCTGACGCCAAATGATATGTCAATCGTTGATGCCAGAGTATCTAGTGTGTCGGTGAACTTGTTCTACAATCTCAAAACATAGGTGAAGACCACTGATTCAAAGCATGGTATCAACTTATCTAGCTCTTGATGGTAGAGGATCAGTGTTATGTCCTTGACCTTCCATTCTCCTCTTGCCTGTGAGACTACCAATACCGAATCTTCGATGACTTCTAGTATTTTTCCCCTAGTTCTAGGGCTGCTTCTAACCCAACTAGCACACTTCATACTCAGCTTGGTTATTAGTAACTTCAAAGTTGAGTTTCAAAGATAGGGAAACATGCGACTTGTCAAGAGTGATAAGGAGAACCCCTATTCCATAACCATAGTGATTGGATGCACCATCAAAATATAGAGTCCATTTGTCGTTCTTGACTCCCATAAGTTACACATCCAAAAATTAGAACTCGACGTCTTCCTCTCCTTCGATCAGCTGATCTACCAAGAACTCTGCCATGGCTATGCCCTTTATTTACTTTCTACTAACATACCTGAGAACTCTAATAACAATAATAACCACCGAGCTAACCTTTTTGTTAATGCCAACTTCTCGAACAAGTACTTTAACGAATCCATCTAGGAAATTATATTCATTTTGAAAGATAATATGTAATGCCTTAGTTTTTGAGAGGCCCAAACCAAAGCCTAACATGTCTTCTCCAGCGGTATATATCGTATCTTAGACCTGGTCATCTTCTTACTCAAGTAATAGACTGCCTTCTTAATTTTAGTTTCTCCTTCTTGTGCCAGTATACATTCCATGGCCGAATCAGTCACTGATAAGTAGAGAATTAGTGGCCTATCAGGCTTAGGCAAAGCCAGAACATATGGGTTTTGCAAGCTTCAAAGGCATCTTCTGATCCCATTTGAACTTGACCCCTTTCTTCAGCAGGCAGAATAATGGCTCACAGGGAGTTATTAGCTTGGCTATGAACCAGCTAATGAACTGTATCTTGCGCAGAAAACCCTTGACTTCTCGCTCGGTCTTTGGAGGAGGCATTTTCATGATGGCTTTGATTTTTGACATATCGATCTCAATACCCCATTGAGTAATCATAAATCTGAGCATGTTGCCTGTTGTAACCCCGAAGGCACACTTCTATGGATTAAACCTCATATTGTACTTTCTGATCATTTTAAAGAACTTCTGCAGTGCCATAATATGGTCATCCCGATCCTTGGACTTCACTATCATATTATCTACATACACCTCGACTTTCTTGTGTATCATATCGTGCAGCAGTAGTGGCAGCCCTTTGATAGGTTGCCCCTGCATTCTTCAAACCAAATGGCATCACACGATAACAGTAGGTGCCACATGGTGCAGTGAATGTTGCCTTCTCTCTGTCTTTAGGGACCATTAAGATTTGATTGTACTTGGAGAAACCATCCATAAATGATAAGAGGGCATGCCCCGCTGTATTATCCACCAAGACATCGATATACGATAATGAGAAGTCATCTTTCAGGCTGGCCTTATTGATATCTCAAAAATTCACGCAGACTCTGATACGTCCATCCTTCTTCAAAACTGGCACGATGTTAGCAACCCACTTTGGGTATTCGGTTACTATAAGGAAACTAGCATTGATTTATTTGGTGACTTCTTCTTTGATCTTTAATGCCCACTTTGTCTGTATCCATCTCAATTTCTATTTGACTAGTTTAGCATCGGGATATAAAAGGATATGGTGTTAGACAATCTTGAGATCAATACTGGGTATATCCTCGTAAAACCACGCAAATACATCTTTGAATTCTTTTAATAAAGTTATTAATTACTCATATTCAACTAAATATAATGAAGAACCGATTTGGATAATTTGTGGACTAGCTTCATTACCCAAATTAATTGACAAAGTTTTTTCAGTTATAGGTTGAGCGTGCATTTCTTTTTTTTTTTTTTATATTAAATCATTTATTTCTTTGGAGATAACCCCATTGAATTCAAAATCATTAGAAAGTATATAAAATAAATCAAACAAAGCAGAGTAACTAAAAATCTCGCTCATTTCATTAACGTCAAAAAGAGACAGAATTATAAATTCAAAAGCAGAGGGGGAGGAGGATGCACAGACAGACGTGCCATCAGACTCGATAACCAGCTTGTCAGAACAAAACAAGGACTCACATAACTCATACTCGAATTCAAGACATACATCATGAAAATTACAATACTCCAAAGACCAATTTTTAACATCTTTTGACACCACGTCCACGATGAGCCTGGTGTAATCTGCCGGTGCATCGTAGCCCATCATCAAGCAGTCTTGGTCAGTTATGTGCATCTGGTTACTAAACAAAGCTTCCATACTGATGCCATTCAGCTCGTCTGCTCACTCATCTTCCTCTTGAATCTTTTTCCCTTTTTCTCTTTGGTAGTTTCGTCCTCCTCGAAATCAGATAGTTTATTACTGAAGAAGATCTTTAGCCCTGACAGCCTCTGGTTGGTCTCTTCATCAAACCATGGTTCCAAAAAATCACAGTAAGGAAAGTCTTCACCCTCCTTAATGAAGTAACCATTCAACGTTCCTTCGTACCTGCCTTTCTTTCCTCTTTGCCTTTTCCTCGATTTTTCCGAATCATCTTCTGTTGGTTTATAACCCCAAGCCAAAGCCCTGTGAGGTCGGTATCACTTGAATGGGCTCTGGAATGCCTTGCTATTGACGTCTTAACCCCATCTCTGGGAGAATTCAAAGAAAAGGTAACTAGATAGATTTTAAAAATCACAATAGATTAAAGCCTACAATTTATTTGTGTTAAAGCATTCGAGAATATAACAGAAGGCTTGTGTTGAAGATTTAACTATAAGTTAAAAACTGCAACGAATTATTGACTAAAAATTATGGTAGCAATCGAAATCATCCAACTAGATTTTGAAAAGTATAATCCTAAATCTCACTTTGGAAGTATTATCGAGTTTTGTTTTGATGGTTCAAAATCAAAAATTTAATTTGGAGCCCATTTTAGCGTTTTCCCATCCAGCTATTTTTTTACTAAAATTATAGACATAATCATAAAATCTTGGCAGTTTGCCCCAACATGGATAACTCCAAAACCGATTAGATCCAGTTATTTAAAATATTTAGACAGATGATTATTACGTTTCCATCCACTATGTTCCTGTTTATACTCCCTTCCCGAGTACATGGCTCAAAACATAGCATGGCTCAAGACGTACATAATCCTTATCTCGTTCAAAATCACATCAAGAAAAAATTTTAACATACAATGTAGGGACCTAGTCCCTTTGAAATTGAAACATTTAATTAAACCTTGTGAATTAATGTGTAATTATGGAAAGGGATTAAAATTCGATCCTGATTTTGATTGTTGACAATAATTATGTACTTGAGTATGCATGAAAATAATTATTATTAGTTGATTGGATGAACCATGAGGCATTGGGACAACTTAGGAAGCTATATGTTTTTCCTTTCCTTGGTGTGCATTCCAACTCAGGACCGATCGATCAGTCTTAAGACTGGTCGAGCGGTCTATTGTAGAAGGAAGCTTTAAGCTCGGGATTGGGGCTTCTCTCCCTTATTCCTCTCATCTTCCTCTCTCTCTCTCTCTCTCTAGCTTGAGATAGAAACCCTAGGGTTGTTGTTGGAGGCATCTTTCAGCTCTCTTATTTCTTCCTTAGTGGATTGCTTGCTTATTCCTTGGTTTTACACCGTTTGGGGATCACTCTTAGCATTGGAAGCTTCCTCCTTACCTCTTGGTTGGTGATTTTCTTAGGTGGAGCTTGTTGAAGAACGTTATTAACTTATTGTTAGCATTAGACATGTATAGGATTGAAAAATGAGAAATTAGGGTTTGGTTTTTGGGTTAACCCTTGAAAAATTAGGGGATTTTGGGTTAAAGGATTAAATGATGAAATTGATGAATGCTTTGTAAGTTTTGGGGGTTGTGGGAATCTATTTACATATATGCAATTCATGAATTTGATGAAATATGAGATAAAGATATGATAAATTGAGGTTTTGAATAAACTGTGTGATGAGTTTTTAGGAACCATGATATGTGAGTTGGGGTTTTAAGCTAATTAAAATTAGAATATGTGAAGTCTATAAAATTAAGAATATATATAATTGTTGTTAACCTATGTGTGTTAGGTGTTCGCGAGAGAAACCGTGCTTGGGTTAGACTCGTGTTTGGGATATTGATGTGATGAAATAAAAATGATCGATCTTGGATCTATGGATTGTTTAAGTTGGGCTTGAATAGCTGCTCGGTGAAAGACTAAAAAACTATACAAATTGGGTGACCTATCTTTCGACAAATAACCGAGAACAAGGTATTAGCTACTGTAGGTTATAGAATGCACAGTTACTTAGCGGGCCTTGCGTGGCCTGATTGGTAGTAACGCGGCATGGGTCTATAACCTCGTCTGACATCGGTTCTTAGTAAGTAAACCACGAGTTGGTTGAGATATGAGATGACAGAAACAACGTGTGTGTGTGTATGCGTGAGTTGTGAACTTGAGGATTTGAAATGAGTATAAGGAAATGGGAATAAATGACTAAGTGAGGGGTTCCTCTTGCATAAGGAAAATCGGTTATGTGAGTGTGTAAATTTGATGAAAAATGAAAGTTAGTTTTGATAAAATTATGTGTTGCATGTGGTATAACCATTCTCGCGTGTCATGCATTTATTTATCGTTAGTCAATTTCCTACGAGCCTCGGCTTATATTGTATAAACTATTTCAGGTGATAGCGGGAAGAACGTTATGAACTAAGGGATGTGGTCGTGAGACCCTTTTTGTAGCTATGGGTAGAATTACATGTCTTTTGTATCTTTTTTTTTTTTGAGAATTAAAGATTGTAAATGTAATTCCTTTTGAACACTTTGGGTGGTTATATCTGGGTTAGTGTAGCCATTGTTGTAAGGCTGTAAGGCCATTAACTCATATTTTGTATGCATAAGAGGAAGTTCGCTATTGTTTTGAATGTTATTCGACAGGTTTAATGTTGGGTTTTCAGGCTTGGGATGTTTGGAGATGTTTCATTTCTTCTTTGCTACCCCTTTTATAAATTGGTTTGCTTGGGAGGCTTATCTTTAAACATGTGGTCGGGTTAGGGGTCAAATTTTTGGAACAAGACTTGAGAAAAGAGTCTAGGACTAGACCGATCGATCGGTCCATCGAGGGATCAATGCTACCTCTCAATTTCTCAGTTGTTGTGTGAAACTACTGCAGGTAGCGAAAGACTAATCGATCGGTCTTGGGACTAATTGAGCGGTCTAACGGTTGTGAGTAAATTTTTACCTTCTTCTTTTGAGGTTTACTTTCAAAAAGGGGGTGTTCTTCAAAGGTTTTAAACCCTTCCTTACTTATGTTTTACAACGAATCATGGCTTCTTCATGGTTGTCTTAGTCGATTTTATGGGGCCTCATGCCTAATTTTGATAAAATCTTTCTCTTTTACCTTCGTCGGGGTTAGTTCACGGATCTTGGAGTTAAAGGCGTGACATAGGATGTACCACCACAATCACAAGTTTACTAGTGATACCACATCAAGGTGGCATTATGCCAAAAGAAATGTTCTCGATAAAGGACCAAACCAATGTCCATATCTCAATAACACTAAAATAAAACCATGACAAAATGAGAACACAATAGCCAACTAACCAATGCCATCACAAACTCAAGCAATTATCATGGCATGTAAGCAACTTCTACTAAGCACGAGAGTAATTAACACTCAACATGTAAGTACAAATAATTAACAACCAACAAATACCAAGTTTCATTCCCAAGAAATATTACTCGCCCTAATAAACTTCCATAGACCTCCTTTTCAAAACAACGTTGGTCAGATGCATTTCTAATCTGATCTCCATGTAGGTCACCAGATCTTAACATCATATTCTTGTGATTCAACTCTATACCCAAATAAACACATAACATTTTTGTTATACATCATGTGACCTAATGAGTATATGTGTATACTAAGCATGTAAACATGTAACATGCTAATTCACACAAACCATATCACCTTCCATACATATATAACATAAACATGTAACAAAAAGTTTGATTCCCACTGTCTAAGGTATTCGAACCTAGACACTCTTCACTTAGACATACTAGCATATGCATGTCAAATACAAAGCACCAAATCTCACACGGTGGCATAGCCACTTTCCACAACTCCAAGTTATTCAAACCTAGTGCTCTGATACCATTTTTCATGCCCCACTAACCCAGACATGGTATTCCAAGAGACGAAAGGTAGAGAAGGATTGTAAAAGAAAGAATGATCACCTACGACCAGGGTCAAAGTCAACGGTCTACCAAAATGACCCAGGATCAAGGGTCAAAATGAAAAAAGAGAATAGAGGACTCACAAACAAAGGAAAACGGGCTAGAAAAGACGAGGTTAAGACCCAAAGTTGAAAAATCCAACATGGATGCCCAAGGGTCAAAATGGCATCGTTCTGGTTATATCTGTTGGAGGTAAAACTGCCAAGATCATTATTTTTGTAAACTATTTTTAGTAAAAAATTAACTGAATGGGCAAATGTCAAAATGGGCTCCAAATAAAACTTTTGACGTAGAACGATCAAAATAAAACCTGTGCAACCAAAGTAAATTTAGATGAATACCTTTTGTCGATCTATTCTTCAACTATGATTTGATTCCAAGTTGAAGCTCCTATCAGATCTTCTACCGTATTTCCTTATGCGATCCTTGAACGTAGTGTGGGCCACGGTCTATCGAGAACTCATACCGACAGAACCAAGATATATTTAGTCTTGAGAGACAAAATATAATATATCAATGATATATGAGATATCAAACTGGTTCAGCTTACCCGCATATATATAGGGCTACAGCAAGGACCTAGAGAGAAATTATGAGTAAGACTTCCAGTGGAACACAGACACCTACTAGCGATTTCTTCAATTATGGAAAGACGCAGCGGTTTTTGTAATTTTCATAAAATACTGAATTACAGTTCACACCACTAAAGAACTACAATTGCACTATAACCCATAATCTCAAGATCTTCTTGCATTGAGCTCCTGTTATTAAATGCTTACCATTTCTCCCCACATTAAGATTCTCGATACCTGCCAATTAAA
>JAOTRH010191300.1:0-11608 GCA_034768845.1 Heliamphora exappendiculata
TTAACATATTCCTATCTTGTTATTGTGCTATCATGTAAGTGGAGTGAAAATTGAGAACTTAGGGTTTGAGTTTTGGACCAAAACTATGAAAATTGGGGGTTTTGGGTCTAAAGAGTTGGTATGATAAAATTGGCATAAGTAATGGTCAAATTGGATATTATTATAACCTATTATAATCTTAATTGTTTAAACCTATGTGACACATGTTGTTATCAAGCCAAAAATATGGGTTTTGTTGAGTAAAACCACTAAATTTATGAATTTGAAGTTATGTGATGATTAATTCCGGTTAGAGTCCGAAAATGATAAAAATGTGAATAATGGAATCATATAATGAGATGGGTTTGGTGAGAGGAACCACTTTGGTTGGACTCACATGTGTGTGTAGTATTGTGATATATTGAAAAGGACTGGTTTCTAGATCTATGGATCGGTTAAGGTTGGGCACGAGTTGCTCCACGGTGAAAGTTCAAAAAACTACGCAGATTGGGATCTCTGCCCGCTGGCTAGCAACTGGGAAAGGACGTTAGTCGTGTCGGGGTATAGAACGTCCCGTTACTTCAAGAGGCCTATGTGGCCGGGTCGAGTGTAACATTACGTGGGTCTATACGCTCGTCCGACGCCGGTGCCTATGATTTTTGAGCCATGAATTGGTGAAATATGGACTAAGTTGGTGAAGCATGTGTATGTGTGTGTGAGTTGTAATCAATTGGGTTGGTAAAATAGAAATTTGGAAATGCGACAAAACGGAGAAATGTGTCGAATTAATTGAAATGGTAGAAGTGATGGGTTAAGGGTAAAGGATAACGAGTTGGGCTCCTTGAGTTGACTACGATGGGTATTTCCATGGAATAAAAAGGGAATAGGAAACAACAATTCTTTTTCACAAAAACTCGGTTATGCATGGACAATTTATTTCAAAACAATCAAATGAAGTGATTCATCTTACGTGCGCATCCTGCATAACCATCTTCACATATCATGCATACATTCACTATTAGTTTTGTTCCTACGAGTTTCGGCTCATGTTATTTGACAACATTTCAGGTGATAGCGAAAAGAAGGTCTTGGAGTAATACCTGTGGCCGGTAACTCCTTTTGAAGAATTGATAGGATTATATTTCTTTAAATAGTTGATTTTTGAGAAACGGAAGTGTAAAGATGTAATTCCATCCTTGAACAGATGAAATGTTGTAATTATAATTTGGAGTACTATTGTTGTAAGACCTTAAGGTCATATGCTCATGTAATGCATGCATGTGAGGACGCTACTGTTTTGGTTGAGTTGAGTGTTTAATTTCCAATGAATGATTTTTGGCAGCAATGTTTGGCTTATGATGAAGAATGATTTTGTTCTCAACTACTTGTTTCTCATGCCTCGATTTTATTCTTTTTAGACAGGTTTAATAAAATCAATCAATTGAATCTTGTGAGTTTAATGATCATATGAGGTTGGAATGATTGACAGACGAACTAAGTGAAAGAGTTAGTAAATTTGAAGGTAAGGAATCAAAATGAATTCATATTATCATTGAAGTCGATATTAACTGGATGTGTATGTGAATTGTGAAATAAGTAAAAATATCCATACCTCACAAATCATGCATTGCACTTTTATTAGTCTTTATCCTATGAGTTTCGACTCATGTTTGTTGAATCTCCTTTTATAGGTTCAGATGATCATGAAAGTAGAGTAAATAAAAGTTGGGATCTTGAAGAATGTTTAGGAAGAAATGAGTAAATTTTTACTTTGGATGTAAAGATGCAAATCTTATATATATATGTGTGTGTGTGTGTGTGTGTGTGTGTTTAAATTTCATGTATTTGTTTAATGAGATTATGAGAATGCCTTGGATGAATGTAATCAGTATGCAAATCTAGTGAGGCCTATGTATAATTTAAGTCGCATTGAAACGAATACAGTAGTAATTAAATAAAGGATGTCAATTATTATGTAGCTTAAGGTTGTATGGTTTAATTTCCTTTGGAGATTGGTATAATTGTTATTTAATTGGAAACGAATGGTTGTAATAGTTGTGATAGTGTTTGAGAATTGGAATCCAGGCGGTGCTTGAGTATAGATTGTTATTTGAATTCAACAGGTTTACAGGAAATTTGGAATAGTCCGAAAAACAGAGAAGACTCTGCCAAAATTTTTAAGAATTATACTTAGAATATTTTTTGAAGTTTTGCAAAGAAACTTCTTTTAAAACAAATTACATCTGAGAGTTTTTCTTTAAAGAAGGTTCTAGCCACACATAAGGTTTTATAAATAAAAAAAAGTCTCCTCGGTTATTCTGTAAAGTTGAGTTATCGAGAGGAGTTCACATGCCTCAGAGTTGGGGCTGTGACAGAATGGTGTCAGAGCTCTAGGTTCGAATACCTATGAGATGTGGGTGATAATAGTTTTTGTGTATGATTAGTTTGATGATTATATGCACCACTACACGGCATGAATTGTGTGCTTGCTCGGGTTTGCGATTTAATTGTTTTGTGTGTACTATGTGTTTATGTGTGCATAGAGGTTGAATCTTGGGAGTGATATAACTTTCCTTGGGGCGTCCAGTTAACTATTCTGGGGTTGAAAATAGAAAAGCATTTAGCCGATGTTTTTTCTATGAGGAATCTGGATTAGTTACTCGGATTGACGTGTCATTCCTACGATTCTCCTCGGTATGTGAATGGTGTGATGTGTTGTGTTGGATTGTGATCAAAATGTTTGTATGGTTCTTAAATATTAAAGGCGAGGGAGTGTGAATGTCCTTGGGAGGTAAAAACTTAGATTGAACTATATGAAGTCTATGGTCTCCTTACTTGGAAGTTATGTTCTTAATACTAGAGTAAAGTTGGGGTTGATGTTGTATTGTGAGCCGTGGTGATGTGACCCTGTGTTTGACAGTTGTCTAAGTTCGAAAGTTAGGAGTCGATTACTCGCATATATAGTAGAATTTGTCGTGATGCTGGTTATTTTTGGTGATGATTAGTTGTCCATGGCATGTAAGTGTTGTAATAATTGACCTTGATGCTAGGATAACATGAACGCTAGTTTAGTTCACTAGTTAAGAATGTTTGATGCGGTAGGACTCTATTTTAAGGAGAATTGTATCAATAGTAACCTTATGGCTAGGTGTATTGATCTTTTGAGAAAATGGAGGATTTGGTGGGATTGTATCATGATAGTAATGACCACTTGTTAAAAACATTAGTGAACTTTGATATGGAACTTTATGTTGGGAAATAAAATTGGGTTGAGATTGTAGTAGCTATGATTTTTGAGTATTTTGAATATTTGGGCAAATTAATGTTTGTAAGTTAGGGAAGTATTTAATGGATTAACAAGAAAATTGGGGTCATAATTTTTCTTTTAAGAATAAGTATTCCTTTTGTGATTTCTACAAGACTAAGAAATTTGGGGGTTGGTGACAAGATGTCTTTTTCACGGCTTGGATTCTTATCAAGGGACGATTTATTTTATCACTATTAAAGAAGTAATTGTTCGTTCATCTAAAGGATTGGCAGAACCTAGAACACTATTTAATGAGCATCTTTTGAGATATTATTAATCGTCGTGATGGCGTTGTAAGGAATATATATAGCCATCCAAATATTCAATTTGACTATGGGGTTGAGCTAGAAGCTAAGAGTTTCTTCGCTGTTAGTGACCCAGTTGGTGTGTTGGCTGCAACTATAGTGAATTATAGGAATGACCTTTCTGATCGTCGAGTAATACTGTATTTGAATAATTGTGATTATGGAAAAAAGTATTATCGAGAAAATGTTACATCTCTTGTTAGGAGTCGGTAGAAAGGACAAGAGTCGACCTAAAGGATATTGACGTTGAGTTCTTGGTTGAGTATGGTGAGCAGCAAATAGTGTATGGAAGTTTTGAATTCGATATTAACCTTTTCGATCATGTTCATATCAAAAAGGGCACCGTTCCTAAATCGGAACATAAGTATGTAAGAAATTTGTAAGAAATGCCAATGGACTAGGAATAAAGTTATTTGTCAGCAAAGAGTGTTCTTCTGGGCAACTTTATCGTGTAGAACGCGTTATGTAGAGCATAATGAAGCTGGGGGTATTGGATGAGTATGAATGAGGTTTAAGTCTAGGAACTAAATATGACAAGTAATCAAATCTTGGAGATGAGGATTAACAGTGTGAGCTACGGTAAAAATATAATAGTGTTCACAGAATGGAACATTACAAGAAATTGGTAAAAAGACTTTTGATACCGCGAACTAGTTTTGAATTTCAGGGACAAAATTTCCTAAGAATGGGAGGTTGTAGCGACCCGGTACATTCTTATTTTATTTTAGCATAATTAAATAGTCGAAGTTGATTTCTAATAATAAATAATTCATATTATATGTGGTTGGTGTGTGTTGGGACACTAGAGTAATAATTTGTGGTAAATTCTGGAAATGACAAAAAAATTTAATTCTTGCTATATAAAATTTTAATAAAATTAAGAATATTAAATAAAGAGTCTTGATAAAGGAATGAGATTAATACTAAAATTAGGAATGAGTGTGTGGGTGTGGGTTTAGTAGGGAAAGTTCTAGAAAAATCTTAGAGAAAGGGGTCTAAAGCAATGAAATACACACATACTCTAACATTTCACAGACCCGTCGGCACTATTCTCCTCCCTCCTCCTTCTCTTGATTTTTGTTTTTCTGAAGGATTCTTGAAGATGTGGCTAAGAGGAAGGTTCTAGGAAGTTCTAGCAAGGAAGACAACAATTAAATTCAACCAAACAAGGACTAAGGAGAACCCAGATTTCCCAGACCGCAGTGATCCATTCTGGTTTGTGCCGACATTTTCTCTTCCTCATTTTCTCTTGCTTTTCTTTGATGATTCATGCTTTGGGAGTTAGTAGAAAGAATTCTGGAAATATAGAGAGAACCAAAAATCAAACAAATGAGCCATAAACCTCTATCTTCCCAGCTGCGCCGCGGTCTCTACCCGTCAACAACATTACCATTTTCTTCCTTTCTTATTTTCTTTAATGCTCTGCCATGAAGGGAATAATAAACACGAGTGTTGTGGATCTCTTGGAAGCCCCACTCTTCTCCTCCACCATCGAACACTTTTCTTCTTCCTCTGTGCCGATATATGCCGCCATTGATGGTGAGTCCTGCGCTTAGAAACAAATTTATTTTCAGCATTTGGTGGATCGAGAGATCAATTCAGAAGCCGCTGAAGAAGAACTAAGGCAAAATCAACCCATTTGAAGCCTCATGAAGCCACAACCCAAACTAGTCAAAGGTCACTTGAACAAAAATTCGAGGATGGCCGAAATCTAGGGCTTTCAATTTGAGGCGAAATCTGAAATTTGGTACTCCAACAGGTAGGATTTAGACTAACTTTAATGTTTTGGTATGATTTGGGTTGAAGATTGATTAAAAATTTATTTGAACATGAATGGTTTAAATGATTAAGTAAAATTCCAACAAATCTTTGGGCTCGTTAGGTTAGATTCATGCGAATTGGTTGCTAAGGTGATGTTTTAAGTTATAATAATAAGATTAAAATAATCTAACTTCAGTGTTGTGGATGATAGGGTTAAAAGTTTTAGTTTGGTTCACCATTTTATAAAAGCTTTTAATAATTTCTCGGTAATGAGTTGAAATTGTAGTTTAATTTATTGAATCCTAAACCTTGAGAACTTGAGTTGAGGAACAGGGCCATTGCAACATTATGTTATAAGAATTTGTGGGTTTTTGTTAACATCATGGTTTAATTGTAATACATGAAAGATTTATGAATTGTGAGTCAAATCAACAGTTAAAATGAAGAACTTGGGAGGATTACGATAATCTTAGTTGTGAGACTCTGACCCGTTTTATTTTCGCAATGTTTTTTGGCATGTTAATTTCTGTTTTAACCCTGTTGGAATAGCAAATTTATATATGTTTTAATGCATGTTTGAGTTTAGAAATATATGTTGGTTTTGTTTTTGGGGCCGTTGGGCGTTATGGTTCAATATATATATATATATATATATTTAGTGAGCCCTATAAATATCAGCCCTTAGATATTTGTTAGATCTTTTCTCAATCCATTTAAGCCAAATCGAAACCTCTACCTTCTCTCTAACTTTTTGCGGGGTCCAGGCTTGGTCTTTGGTGATCGAATAACGGATCCATGTTATCATCGCTGAGGGCTTCGCGTTCATCTAGATGGAATCTCGTTTCGATAAAGTTCATTTTTTACGAAATTTGAGGTATCGAGTTTTTAACTCAACGAGGTAGGATCCTAGACTCTCATGTCTTAAAGAGGTTGTCACGCCTCAAACTCCAGGTCACGTAAGCACCCACAAACAACCAACCCGAGAATACACTCTCAAATATAAAACATACATGCATTATATATAATCGCTAAATGGCATACATTACACGGCCCAAACGCCAAAAAACATGTTACAACATACATGTAACAAAAAAAAAAGGGAGACTACAGCTCTTCCACCTCCACAGCACCTCCAGATCAACCTACATGATCGGTACCTAAAGAAAATCAAATCCCACGCCGTGAGCCAAAACTTAGAAGAAACAAGACAGACATGTAGTATAAGCTAAACAGGCTAGGAAAATGACGTGCAGTTTTAGACTCTCTTTCAAGCCTTTAAAATAATTTTCACATGCAAACGAAAAAGCGAGGATACAAACCATTATTTGACTCACTCACAGGTGTCCTGAAAATAATTAAAAAAGGGTTTTTAGATCTCAATTCACATGACTCTTAAAATAGTTTGAAAATTGGTCTATCCGTCCCACAATGTAGTTTATGCAATCCATGTATCTTCTTGGGCTGAACCCGAGGGACCGTAGCCCCGCCAATGCATTCTTCTCGGCCTCACGCCGAGGGATCGTAACCCCAACACAATATATCTTCTCGACCTCACGCTGAGGGATCGTAGCCGCAGCGCTTCTTCTCGGCCTCTCACCGAGGGACCGTGGCCCCAACGTAATCTGCTCGGCTATCCTCTCGGCCTCACGCCAAGGGGACCTAGCCCCACCGAAAACTCCGTCAGCCAAAGCTAACATTCACAGAACCACATGTTCACCTATTCCATTTCATTCACCTATGCATAACCTAACCAGGATTTAAATGCATAAAATCACGTACTATCACTACGTTACACAAATCACGTCACATGTTATACACGCGGCTCACATAACACTTGCAACTCATACAACATGCATCACATGCATCCGTTCCTCATATTCCACATAACCATGCCTATAAAATTTCTGAGTTTTAAAGCATGCAATCACGGTACACATAACGATACCAAAACATGTAATCCACTTACGTAATCCATGCATAATAAACCACAGTTATAAATGCATAAAGCGAGCTATAAGTGCACATAACCATATAACCTCAAACCGTGACATCACCCTCCACAAAACCCGACATCCACTCACAAGGACAACCAGCAACCCACACAACCAAGCCTAACTAAAAGGCTACACCAAACCCCTCAAACCATGAAGTCACTATCACCACCTTTTCTCCAAAGGTGCCACGGACCCTAACGTGCCCCACAACCAATGATGCGCAAGCACCACGCACATAACCAGCACGCACACAACTGTGCCCCGACATCCCGCATCTAACCATGCCCGTCATCCCCGAGGACGACACCTAAACGAACTCCCGAAGTCACGATACGACTCCCAAAGCCACGACCCAACGAATTAAACCTCAAAAGGCATCCAACAGTATTTCAATTGACTAACCACATAATCAATCAATCGAATACCATTGAAAACCAATTGGAAACCCAAAAAACCAACAAAAACCACAAAACCAACAACCCAGAACTTCAGTCGACTAGACCCAACCCCCAGTCGACTGAAAAACACACTGGAAAAGCCCAGAAATGCCAAACACACAGTTCAGTCGACTGACCCCATGAGTTCAGCCGACTGAACCCAAGAAACTATGATCCAGTCAACTGAACCTATGAGTTTAGCTGACAGACCAAGCCAAGAAACAGTTTTTAAGCTATGGGTTTGACCTCCAAACCTCGAATCGAAGCCTCCAAACTCCCAACCGACAACCTTGGACATCCACACGCCTAAGCTTAACACCAAGACCACAAAAGAAACTCCCGGCACCCGATTTCATCCACCAAAATTGCCAAAATATGGGTTTTTAGCCCAAAAATCCAACTTTTAAACAAAATCAGATCTACAGCAATCTAACCGTTAAAAACACACACGATTACATGTAGCACCCGTATACAGCAGTGGGTCTAGAATCCTACCTCGATGAGTTAAAAACTCGATACCTCAAACCACGTGCAAAATCGAGCCTCGTTGGAATGGAATTCTGTCCGGATGAATGCATAGCCCACCGTGTCAATAGAAAGGATCCGCTGTTGGATCATTGAAAATTGAGCCCTGGGCCCCCGAGAACTTAGAGAGAAGGCAGAGAGAAAAAAAGAAACTTACTGGAGAAGTTTTCAAAATATCTTTTGAAAATATCTAACTTCAGATATTTATACGCCTCCAAATTATCTTTTTTTTAAAAATTATTTTTTAAAATTTTCACCGCAACACCCCATGGCCCCGGTAACTTGCCCCGCATGCATATCTAACCCCGATCATGCATCAAAAGTGTATAAAAATATGCTATCACATAAACACGAAACGCGCGTCGAAAAATATTGAAAAAGAAAACGGTTCAGGGTCTCACAACTCTACCCCCCTTAAAGGAAATTTGTTCCCAAAATTCAACTCAAGGTCAAAACTAAAAATCATCGATCGCAATCGACACATGCATACGAGATGGTCAGCCAAACCATTCCTAGGATATAGTCAAACAAGGTCAGCCATCCTAAACAACGACCAACTACCTCAAAGACACAGGATCCACAACTCACCCCAACCTCACATCCTCACCAACCACTGCCTTAGCACAGCACACAACCCACGGAGTCCATCACCAACTCCCAAACAGATGCAAGAAAGAAACTAGCCCAAAGCCTGCAGACTCAGAAAGTACATTTGCTCGCTGAAGGCATATCTGCATCATCCGGCACAACCGGTGCCCTGGAAGATAGGAGCTATGAGGAAATACTCTCGGGGTAATGTCGCCCTGCCCTGTCCACCATAACTCGGCGCCGTCGACTGCCGTACCGACTAAACTGACGTACTCCCACCTGCCATCCAGAAAGTCTAAACCGCAGGATACTGCTGTCGCTCCTACACATACGAACCCTCTGGTGTGCTCATTGTACTTGGTGCACTCTCTCTCTCTAGGGGCAGTTCCTGCGAATATGTCCATGCTGGCCACATCCGTAACAAATATGTTCCCTCTCCTGTGACTGACTCCATGAACCCTGGGATGGCCTCGGCTGTGAGCAATCTACCAACGATGTCTAGGCTGTCTACACCGATAGCAAATCAACTCCCTCTGCTCTGGCCTCCCAGATGAAGCCACTGATGGTGTTGGTGTAGAGAACTGATTTGGTAATCCAGATGGATGAAAGCTAGTACCAAAAGACCTCTACCTCTTGCTAGAACGCCCACCTGTCTATGCCTCGGTCCCACCTGTGATGTCCGGGCCTCCCTAGAAGCTCGAATCTTAGTAATAGTGTTCTCCACCCTCGCTGCTGCCTCCACCAGCTTTGTGAATACACGAAGTCCCATCGCAACGACACGCTCCCTGTGAGACCCTAACCCGTTTTCTTTTTTGGCATTTTTGGACGCGCGTTACGTGTTTCTTTTGAGCATGTTTTTAATGCTTTTGATGAATGATCGGGCTTAGATATGCATGCAGGGTAGGTTCCCGGGACTGTGGGCCGTTGTGGCGTGAATCTTAAAAAAATTTAAAAAAAAGATATTTTGGAGACCTATAAATATCTGGAGTTAGATATTTTCATAAAGATATTTTTCAAAAATTCTCCAGTAAGTTTCTCATTTTCTCTCTACCTTCTCTCTAAGTTCTCGGAGGCTAGGGGCTCAATTTCTGACGATCAGACTGTGGATTCTTGATATCGGCATCGTGGGCTACGCAACCATCCAGTCAGATTTTGATTCCAGCAAAACTCAATTTTACACGTGGTTCAAGGCGTCAAGTTTTTCACTCACTGAGGTAGAATTCTAGACCCTACTACTGTATAAGGGTGCTATGGGTAAACATATGTGTTTTTAACGGGTAGATTGCTGTAGATCTTCATTTGTTTCAAAGTTAGTTTTTTGGGTTAAAACTCAGGTTTTTGTTGGTTTCGGTGGATGAAATCGAGTGTCAGGAGTTTCTTTTGAGGTCTCGGTGTTAGGCCTAGATGTGTGGATGTTCACAGTTGTTGAATCAGTGTTCAGAAGTGTTGATTCGAGGCTTGGAGGGTTGAACCTGTAGCTCAGAATCGTATTTTGCCGAGGTTCAGTCGACTGAACCATGGGGTTCGGTCGACCGAACCTATGGGTTCAGTCGACTGAACCGTGTGGGTTTGCATTTTGTGGTTTCCAGTAGGGTGTTCGGTCGACTAGGGGCTTGGGTTCGGTCGACTCAGCCTGTGGGCTATTGGTTTGTGGTTTTGGGTCGGTTCTTGGGGTTTCGATTGGTGTCCTATGGTATTCAATTGATTAATTTATGGGAATTACTTGATTTAAATACCTGTGGATTCCTTTTAAGGTTTGATTGGTCGTGTGGTGGTTTTGGGGGTTCGTGTTGTGATCCTGGGTATTTGTTTAGATGCCGTCCTCGGGTTGACGTGTATGGTTAGGTTTTGGGTGTTGTAGCACGGTCGTGTGCGTGACGGTTATGCATGGTGTGGGATTTGTTTTTCTTCAGGTACCAGTCACGCTAGTTGATCTGGAGGTGCGGAAGAGGTGAAAGAGTCGTAGTCTTCCTTTTTGTTAGTTTTATTACATATATGTCATAACATGTTTTTCGGGCATTCGAGCCGTGTAATGTTGTCGTTTGGCGTTTATATGCAATGCATGTTTGGTTTAAATTGAGAGTGTATTCTCGGGTTTGGTATATTGTGTGGTTGTTTATGGGTGTTTCAAGTAGCCCGGAGTTTGGGGCATGACAACTTGGCATCAGAGCTCTGGATTCGAATAACTATGAGCCGTGGGAAGAAGTTGCATCACCGTGTGAGGTTGATTGCGTGTGCTTAAATATTTTGATAACATGGCCGTGATAGCTGTTAGGAATGTATACTGAAAAACCTTACTTTCTAGGGTTTTTTTTATTCTTGATCCCTGGCATATTAATGAGAAACATTTGAGATATTTTTACGTTCGTGGTTTCATATTTATATTTGTGATGAATGAATGCATAATCCGTATATTCTATCCAGTACTTGACTCGGTGCATGCTGCACGGAAGATCGGGTTATCGGTTCTGACAGATTATATAGGTAGGTTCACAATTGCAATGGACCCGGACATTCCATTGGTACGATTGTAGCACATCGTTATAGTAGTTGATCTTGGCTAGGTCGAACGGGTCAAATTCAAGTTTTGGAAATTCGATATTCAAGCTCGATGTGTTAGTACACTTAGAGTGTATTGAGCGGGATCAACGGGATGATTAATTCTATACTGACTATATGAATTGATCCACATCCCGTATTATCATGTATTGC
>JAOTRH010191311.1:0-11608 GCA_034768845.1 Heliamphora exappendiculata
ACGAAGAAACAAACCAAACCCTCGCACGCAACGATGCACTAACTACCAAAAACACAACCGTGCCCCAACTTCACGCTAAAATAACCCACGTCATCCCCGAGGACGAAAACAAACAACAAACCACCATGGCCCCGCCACAACCAATTGAAATGAAAAACAACTCACATCCCTCTTTATGATTTCAGTTAATCGAACCTCATAATTTCATTAACTAAGAACCACTAAAGGAGAGCCTATCACAAACACATCACAACCCAGACCAACACACACCCAAAACAGCCAACACAGACCCACTCACGTCCAACGCAAACCTATGATGCCCGCACGTGGCCTACACAACCCACGACGCCCACATGCACCCAACACAAACCCACGACGCCCACACGCACCCAACATAAACCCACGACCACCTAAAATAACAAAATGCTCCAAGAAACAAGAAACTTGATAAAAAGGGCCAACAATATGAAAAATAACCTTTTCCCAAACATTTGGCCAAAAATGGATAAAAAACGGTTAAGAATTTTTGACATACCCTCACTATTTTAATCATAACCTTTTGTATAAAAAGAATTTTAATGTGAGTGAGGTGTCATTGGAAAGAAGACTTTCGGGGCTTCGATTTGAGTACAAAACCACCCCATTCCGAGTTCGGATGAGGGAGATATGATTAAAAGGGCCCAAAAATTGGCCATGCGGCCACAACGCTCGCTAAGCGCTCGCAAAGTGCTTGAGCGCCTTTCCACCAGTGAGCAGCGCTCGCTCAGCGCCCGCTTGGCGCTTGAGTGCCCTTCGGCATGCACTGACGCTCTAGATCATCTCTGATTCAAGTTCCAAGCCCTAAAACTTTTAAACACTCACTATGATGCTTCAAAACACATATAAACCTACCAATCCCCATATTATTAACACCCACGGATATACACGAGCCCAAAACTACCACAGAACCTCGAAAGAAACATTCAAATACGATTCCATCCCACCGAAATGATGCAAAATAGTTTTAAACCCCAAAACCCAACTTTGAAATAAAATCAGATCTCATGTGTTTTAACCGGTAAAAACACGCACGATTACACGTTGCACCCTTATAAGACATAAGAGTTTAGGATCCTACCTCGATGAGTTAAAAACTCGATGTCTCGATCCACGTGTAAAATTGAGCTTTGTCGGAATAAAATTTCACCTAGATGAATGCGTAGACCACGATGCCAATAACAAGGATCGACTGTTGGATTGTTGAAAACTGAGCCCCGGTCCCCCGAGAAGTTAGAGAGAAGGCAGAGAGAAAAAGAAAGAAATTTAGATGAGAAGTTTTGAAAATATCTTTTAAAAATATCTAATGCCAGATATTTATAGGTCACGAAAATATTTTTTTTTTAAAATTTGCACCGCAACGCCCGACGACCCCAAAACTAACCCCACATGCATATCAAAGCCCGATCATGCATCAAAACACGTAAAAATGTGCTGCAACGAAAACACTAAACGCGTGTCGAAAAACGAAAAAAAAAACGGGTCCGGGTCTCACACGTTTCCTGAAGACATGCTGCCCCAGGCCGTTCAGATCCTACGGCCCCCACCTTAGACTTCTATGATGCAGATGCTACTAAGGATTTCATTTCTTCTTTCCTGGGTCATAATCCAACTGACCACTCCTCTTTTTGAGATCCTGCCTAGGATTTTTAGACTTAGAGATTTCATTTTCGTCGGTTTCCCCATTCCCCCATTGTCATGTATATGTGCACTCAACTTTATTATTTATGACATCTTTTTTTTATTGTATCTGATCTATCTTCGTTGTACATTCCTTCTCTGCTACGAATGTGTGGGATGTTTTTCTTCTACAGGGATAACTTCTATCATTGCGATGCTATTTTTCGAGCCCACTCGACACTAGCTAGTCAGGTGGCATTCCTTTTCCTGTGAGAAGAGAGATTATTTTAACTTTCATTTTGGAGGCCTCAAGCATCTATTAGACATCCTACCATCACAGGGTGTAGTTGCTACTATACCTCTGTTTTGGTGCCTTGACTTGGGTCTATTTGGTTTTCAATTTTGCAAGTTAGTTATTCTTCCAAGGAGTACCACTAATTCCTTTGAATAAGCCCTTCGCTGGATTACATCGCTGAGCCCCCCTTTTAGGTAGGTTCTCATGCACGGGTAGCAAGGCTATTGAGGCTGCAGCGTCGATCTATAGTTTGCAAGGCTATTGGGGGAGTTTTGATAATGCCGGTGGAGTCCTTTCTGGACCATTTTGAGCGCCTTGAGTCAGGGGTGGCTTTTGAGGGAGATTTATACAGACTATATGGGTTCTATTCTACAAAGGTTAGTGCGTTAGTTCTAATCTTGATGAGAGGTCTTCTGTTTTCCTTGATCGAACTAGTGGCTGACGGGTTTTTTGTCATCCTGATGGTCGTGGTCAAGACTTTTAGGTGATTATCTATGGTTTATGATGATCTGCGTTGCTTTTTCGAGGGCTCTCTTGAGTTATTGCACCTTTGGGCAGAGGGCCACTATATCATGCGTTTGCCTCTACATATTTGCTGGTTTCGTACTAATCCCATCACCCAGATCTTGCGATGGCTTATGCGATGTCAAAGAGCATTCTTTAGGATGAGCAGTCATGGACCGAGACTTTTCTTGGATCGAGCCTAGATACCATGGTATGCCACTTTAGGGTTTTTACTCTATAGAATGTGCTTGAGTTCTCTGCAGTATTCCCTTTCATTCCTTTTGCAGGTGCTTTTGGAGTGGTATCCATATACTATAAGAGGGTGACACGCTAGTATGGGCTGCTCCAGGATGTGCCATTGTTGGAGGGTGCCTCTATCATGCGATTCTACTTTTTAGAGATGGTGCTGGCCTTAGATGCTTGGTCTCATAGGATTTTTATACCACCTTTGGCATTCTCAGAGACTCTTGGGTGCACTCTGGCCAATTATGATTGGCTGAGCGGTGAGATTAGGAGAAGCCTTTTATATTGTTGCACTAGAGCCTCTTCACGGGCTTTTTCCTTCGAAGGCTTATCTAGGCTATGCTAAGGTTATGTGACTATTTCTACAACGATCCCATGGGTATTTTCATAGGGTAAAGGCTAACCTCAGAGAGTTGGCTTCTTCGGAGGTTATCCTTCTTATTGTTACTGAGGATAGGGATTGCCTGTAGTTGGAGCGAGATTATTTGGTAGAATATAAGGCTGTGACTAACCAAGAGCGTACGGGCTTAAAGGCAGTGAGTGCGGCAGTGACAATTGAGAGGGCTTATTTGTTGGTTTAAGTGGACACATTGAGGGGACAACTTGATGCGATGCAACTGAAACTTGACAATACCTATAGCCATCTTGATATAGCCCGAATTCTACAGTTCTAAGTATTGGGCCTTGAGGCTGTTGATTCTAATTTTTACAGAGAGCCGATCATAGGACCAACGGCATGCTTTTCTGTCATCTTCTGGAAGCACTTTTTCTGGGCTTCATGTTTTTAATCGTTTTTGCCACTACTGCCGTTACGGGTTTTCACCAGTGTTGGTTCTATCATTGTTAACGCAATGGCTCCTTTTTTAGTTTTAACCATGTTGACAGTTTTGTATCTTGCCATAACCTTACAATTTTACCTATGACACCCTCTCGAGTTTTCACTATAACCTCATGTCATGCGATTTTTATTTATTAATAGGAAAAAAGGTTCATTTCTGTTAAACATTTAAGAATGGTAATTGGTCGTAGAAAGACGATCATATGAGAATTTGTTTTTAATCAAGTAAGTTTTCTTTTGGATTTGATGAGGAAAATTGGGTTTTAGTTTTTCTTGTTGAGGAGGTTGGATCCCTATTTTTGAAAACATTGATCGTGGAGTGCTTGTACCTTTTTTCTTTTTGCTTCTGGGTTTTAACTGATTATACCCAGAGTTTTCTTGGTTGGGTCATTTGTTAGGTGGATTTTGGCAATGGCCGAGAATTGAAGATGACACCTTTCCCTGCCCTTTTTGTGTTGTGTTTTCCTTTCTTTTCTTTTGGGTGGAGCAACACTTTTTGGTGCTGTGTTTTCTCTTCTTTCCTTTCTAGCGAGGTGAGACTTTTTAGTGCTGTGTTTTCTCTTCTTTTTTATCTGGTGGGATATGCTTATTTTGAGGGTGATTTTTGGGTAAAAATGGTATTTTATAGAAGAAAAGATGACCATCCATCATATTAAAAACTTATTCTCATTGATGCTTATTTATGGGAGTAATTACACATAGTAAAGGTTAATAGAATATAAATTAAGCGGGGCAGGAAAATCTTCACCATCCATTTCAATAAGTAGGAGGGCACCTCTAGAAAGGACTTTCTTTACTGCATATATTCCTTGATAGTTTGGGGTGAACTTTCCTTTGGCTTCCACTTGAATGGCTTGTAGCCTTTTTAGCACCAGATCTCTTTCTTTGAATTGTCGAGACTTCACCTTTTGTTGAAAGATTTGGTGATTCTGCGTTGGTTTCACCGAGAATGATAAATCGCAGCAATTCATTTTTCATCAAGTAAGCTGAGTTGATTATGTATGCGCTGGACTCAATCTGCTTCTTCCAAATTGATTTCCATGAGGGTACGGAGAGAAGGGACCTCCACTTCTACAGGAAGTACTACTTCGGCGCCATATACTATGGAGTATGGCGTTGTTCTGGTTGAAGTTAGAACGTATGTCTGATAAGCTATTGGTACGAAGAATAGCTTCTTGTGCCAATCCCAATGCGGATTTGTCATCTTTTTAAGGATTCGCTCTGTGGAGACTTGGTATATTTTTATTTTAAATTAATTAATCAATTGTTTTGAATTGATTCGAATCGAATATGTTAATTTCAGAGGAGGACTAATAATACATAAGAAATTTTGTGAGTGGTAAAGAATTTTAATAATAGTAGTCAAAATTCATAATTAAATTAATTTGAGAATGGAAGTGAATTATTTTCATGAGAAAATTTATAATTTTGATAATTATATTATGGTGACTTTTTTAAAATTTAAGGAATGCATAAAATATATAAATATAAATATAAATTTTTAAAATTCTTGAGGAGTTGAAAAAAAAAGAAGGGGAATAAAATACATCTCGGCCGAAGCTGAGAAGCAGAGAGAGAGAGAGATCAGAATGCGCGATGTGCGCAACCAGCCACCACCGCATGCACTCATCCCACCACCGTGACCACTGACGCTGCCATCCCCGCCGACAACCACACCCCACCCCATCTACCAGTCAGCGCCGTCTCCCTGGTAGATGGCTTTCTTTTAGGTCAAAAAGAAAGCCTGTGAATTAAGCTCAACTCAAAAATAAAATAAAAGTCCAAATTTATTTCTTTTTGACCTAAAATTTTAAAATTTAAGAATTATTAAATACAAAAATTATTTAATTAAAAATAGGAGGAAAGCTTCAAGTGGCCAGCCACCTTGGGTGGTGTGCCCAAAAAAGTCCTACTTTTTGTATTTTGGGTGGATTTGCATTGGGAACATGCAAACTTATACTGTATTTGAGTTTTTCAGTATAAATGGAGCAGTATTGGATAGTTTTAGTATTTTTTATTCTACGAAATTAATTCTAAAATAAAATCTAAACTCTAGAAAATTAAGCAAGTCTTTTACAATAGTCACATTTTGTGTCAAAATATTTTTCTGAATATCTTTGATGCTACTTAATTTTAGCTGAAAGAGTTTTGATTAGCTAAAATCTTCCCAACTCTTCATCATTAGCCAAATGACAACACACTAGTCTATTAGTCTATAATCATGAAAAAGTCCCTAAACCTATTCTAATTAATTACTAAACAAACCTTAGGTTATTACACCTCAAGTCCTTCCTCAAATCTATAAATAGAATATCAAAACCACCCTTCTCCTCCTATAGAATTCGGCCAAGGGGGAGAAAATCTAAAGAGAGAGTGCCTCCCAAAAAGAAGAAGAAAAAGAAGGAAGAAGGAAGAAGGAAGAAGGAAGAAAAGGAAGGAAGAAAGTTTAGCTAAAGCTTAAGTCCTTCATCCTTGATCAAGATCATCTAGGTAAGAACTCCTACAACTCATCTTAAACTTCTATTCTAACCCCTCTCTACAACAAATAATATGATCTAAGTAGTTATAAGCAATATTAGAAACAAGAAGGTTAAAAAAGAATCAAATAGAAGATAGCGTTGTTGTTATGCATGGAATGACGCCTTGTGTTTTGTTTTCTTTTTATGGGTTAAATAGGAGTGATATGTGAATATTATAGCCTCTAGAATATACTATTTTTAGAATTTAAATAACATATATAGACCTAAAAAATAAGTTAAACAGGAGTAAGAACAAGTCTGCCGCAGAAAAACTAAGAAAATACCCCATTTCTTCTCATACTCAGATTTTTTGGTGAACTTAAAAGTGTCTTCTTCAAAACTAGTTTTTATTGGAACTTCAGGAGACTATTTTTAGCATGTGTGATTTTTGGTAAAACCCAAAATAAAGTCTAATTACCTGAAACATAATTTTTACGCTTTAATGCCAAACGAGCAAAAAAGCAGTCCTCTTTGCTGATTTTTAGAAACTTTCAAAAAAAATTCCGAAGGTCAAGCTTTATGTCCAGTGCTATATTTTTAGGTTTTCTTGCATAAAAAATTTATTTAGAGTGATTTAACCGGACGTTTTCCCTAAAACTCGATTTTACCAAGCAATGTCGTTTTTGGACTTCTTCTCTTCAACGAATTTTTGTCCCTGTTTAGAAATACCTTTTGTATTAGTTGTCTTCATATGAAATGTTCCTACCATGTATATATATCACCCTATAAAATGTCATGGTAAAACAATGTTTCTAAGTATGGTAAATGAACTTTACAAGCAGAACCTAAGATGCTGAATTTTGAAAGAAATTAATTAGTGATGCTTAAGTGTATTAATGATTATGTTATGTTTATATCTTGCCATAAATGAGACTTGTTGATATTATTATGGTACTCAAAGCATGTTGAGAAGTAGTTAGACATATTCTGAAGGAAGCATGAGTAATAGACTTAGTACACATGTAGGGAATCGAACGATGAACAACCGACGAATTTTATTCTTCAAAACAAACTTAGGATTTTAACATGGGGAGGGTTGTGTGTTGTGATATGGAGATGAGGAAGGATTCATTAACGTCTTGAGCCGTGCTATGTCTTGAGCCGTGCGTTGTCTTGATCAAAGTATAAGTTCATTGGATCTTAGCCGATGCAAAATATTTTCTTTACTAGCGTATAACCGCTCATGTGAGGACCGCAAGTACCTTCATGTAATTCCATAATGAGTTCCGTTGCTTCTACGTACCATATCGGCCCATAATGTGTCCTTCTGAAAACTCCCTATAAAGGAAGAATTTTGTAGCCAGTCTTTCGATTGTTCTGCAGCCATTTAAGGATGTTCCTTCGAGATATTCCATGGTTTACACGTAGCACTTAATGTCGTAATACCAAGGTTTTTCGTCTAGTTCTCCTGTGATGACGATACAGTATGCTGGAGCGTATCTAACTTTGATTTGTATCAGAGGTATATCGTCTCTCTCATGGAACTTGATGGTTACTGCCAAAGTAGCCAAGGCATCTGTAAACCCATTGTTGGCTCTTGGAACATGAATATACCTGATTGATCTGAAAAAGGGGCACAACTCTTTGACTTTTCAGTAGTAAAGGGCCAATTTGTGATCCCATAACTTGTCTACGCAGCTGCCTTGTTGAATGACAAGGTTTGAGTTTCTGCATACTATAAGGTCTTGTATTTTGAACTTGAGTGCTAATCGTAATCCTAGAATGCAAGCCTCATATTCTATGATGTTGTTTGTGAACTCGAATTCGAGCTTTGCTACTACTGGGTATGTGTCCCAATTTTAGATACCAAGATTGCTTCTATCTCGTCTCCTTTCTTGTTGGAGGCATCTTCAAAGAAAAGTTTCCACCTCGAAATATATGATTTGTCAAATTCTCAGATGTCCGAGTATAGTACTCCTCCGTTGGGAAATGAAGATCTATTTTTGTGTGGTAAAGGCAATGTCAAAATTTTCCATGATCATGTTCCACCGAACAATCTTGCTTGACAAGGCGGGCTTCTCGATGATGTACTTGAGAAGAACCATTCAAGAGATTAAATATGTTTTCCTATTCAACATATAATGTTGGAGACAGTGGGCAACCCATGCCAGGGCACAGCAAATTTTCTTCAGCAGTGAATAGTTATGTTCGTATGTTAAGAACTTCTTGCTGAGATAGTAGATGGCCTGTTATTTTCTTCTAAACTCATCGTATTGTCCCAGCATACAACCTAGGGAACTCTCTAATACTGATAAGTACATGATTAGAGGGTGTCCCATTATTGGTGCTACGGGGATTGGTAGTTCGAGCAAGTACTGTTGGATTCTCTCGAATGCCTATTAACGATCTTTATTCCACTCTTTAGGCTCGCTTTTCTTCAATAGCTTAAAGATGGGCTCGTAGATGTGGGTCACCTGTGCTATGAATCGGCTAATGAAGTTGTGTTTGCCTAAGAAAGAGTGGATTTCAGTTTCTTCCTTTGCCATTGGCAGGCTGGTAATGACTTTAATCTCGGCTGGGTCAATTTCTATTACTCTTTTACTGACGATGAAGCCTACCAAATTTCCCAAAAATACTTCCAAGGCGCACTTGGTAGGGTTGAGTTTGAGCTAATATTTTCGCAATTGGTCAAATACTCTTCAGAGGTTTAGGAGGTGATCCTCCTCTTACCTGGATTTTACGATCATGTTGTCTACATATATTTCCATCTCCTTGTGGATCATAACGTGGAATAGGGTAGTCATTGCCTTTTGATAAGTTACTTTGGCATTTTTTAGTCTAAAAGACATGACTATGTAACAATAGACTCTCCATGGCCTGATGAAAGATCTAGATGAGGATATCTACATGGTACAGCTACATGGATATGTAGTGGAGGGATAGAAAGGTCTGATATGCATGCTCAAGAAGAGCATATATGGTTTGAAACAGATCCTGAGACAGTGGTATAAGAGGTTTGATAAGTTTATGGTAGATGTAGGATTTTGTAGATGTCATGCAGACCACTAATGTTTTTTTTTTTTTAAAAGTGCATCTTACTTCATATTATTATTGTATGTAGATGACATGATAATTGCAGGATCTAGCATGGATGCGATTGAGAATTCAAGTCACAATTGTCCAAGTAGTTTTCCATGAAGGATCTGGGGGCAACCAGACAAATTCTTGCCTTGAGGATTAGTTGGGATAGGGTGAATAGAAAGTTGAAACTCTCCCAAGAAGAGTATGTTGAAAGATGTTAAAACGATTCAACATAGATGGTTCTAAGCCTATTAGCACATCTTGTGCAAGCCACTTTAGGCTTTCAAAGGATCAAAGGGGAAGCATTGAAGAAGATCAGAGAAGTATGACCAATGTACCTCATGCGATAGTCGTATGTAACCTAATATACACCATGACATTCACAAGGCTAAAGACGAACGCAAGATTTTAGTTTAAGGGGTGCGAATAGTTCTTATAAGTTTTTAGGGAGGCAGATATATGCCCCCTTGGGCTCATCTATGCACGAAACCAGATATTTCCTATGTAGTGAGAGTAGTGAGTAAGGTTTACGTCTAATCCGAAAAAGGAACACTAGGAAGTAATAAAATGGATTATGAGTAATCTTAGGGGAACTACATATTATGCATTGTGCTATGACGGCTCAAAAACTCGACTTCAGGGATATGTAGATTCAGACATGGCAGGTGACATTGACAATAGGAAAAGTACTATCGGGCATGTGTTTACTTTGGGTAGTGTAGCAGTTTGTTGGGTATCCAAATTGTAGAAGTGTGAGACCCTGTACAATTTTATTTTTGATATATATATACATATATATACATATATATATATATATATGCATGTTCGGTGTTTTGTACACGTTTTGGCATTTTCGCCTTAATATGCTTATATGCGTTTTGATGCATGTTTTGGTTTAAATAAACATGCTGGGTTGTTTTTCGGGGTTGTGGGGAGTTGCTGTGAGAATTTCAAAAAAAAAATATTTTCGAGATATTTTGCCTATAAATATCTTCCTTTATATATTTTGTTCAAAATATTTTTCTCTCCCTCTCTCTAGCTTAAAGACTCACCAAACGCTCTGTCTTCTCTTTAACTTTTCGAGGGCCCGGGGCTCGATTTTCAACGATCCATTAGTGGGTCCTTGCTATTGACATCGTGGTCTACGCATCTATCTTGACAAAATTTATTTTTGACAAAGCTCGAATTTGCACGTAGATCGAGGCATCGAATTTTTTACCCAACGACAGAGGATTTAGATTCTACTGCTGTATAAGGGTGTTATATGTAATCCTATGCATTTTTACCATTTAAAAACGCATGAAAAGGTGATTTATGTTTTAGATTTAGTTTTTGATTAAAACTATTTTTTGGCATTTTCGGTGGACGAAAGTGTGTTTTGAGAGTTTCCTTTCAAGGTTCTAGCGTGAGGCTTGGGCGTGTTGGTGTTTGAGGATGTTTGATGGGTGTTTGGAGGCTTGATTTGAGGTTTGGGAGCAAAATTCGTAACTCAACACAAATCTAGGAAAATTCAGTCGACTAGACCTTGAAAGTCAGTCGACTGAATCATCTTTTGGGGAGTTCAGTCGACTGGACTGAGAGGCCAGTCGACTAAAATTGTTTCTGTTTTGGTTCCTTTTTTCTAGAGAATTTTTCAATCAACTAGGGGCTTGAGCTAGTCAACTAGGGTCCTGTATGGGCTGTTGGTGATGCTTTGGTGGTTCGATGGTTGGGTTTTAGCTTCCCTCACTTCCCTTGGTTGGTTTTTAAAGCGATGGATCTTTGAGATCTCGCATTGTGGCGATTGATTTTCAAAAGGATGGTTTGAAAATTGAGTTTTTACGAAAACTTTTGGGAAAAACGTGTTTATTGGAAGTTTGGAGCTAACCCTTGGGGTTGAGGCTCACTTCCTAAAACGTTTTGACGAAGATATGTTATTTTTACATATTTTGGTTTGATCTCCATGGTTCATGAATTGGATCACTTGTTTATACATGTGTACTATATCTGTTTTTCGATAAAAATATTTTAAAATGTCTTGTTTGATCTCCACGTTGATGGATGGATCTATATATAAATATACATGTATAATGCATATTTGTGAAATATTTTTCGTAGTTGAGCAACGATTCAGTTTTTAGAAGATTATCTAAATGTACCGGAATTACGTGTATTTGGCATGAGTTGCCCTCGGTGTAAGTCTGGAAACATGCGCAGCATAGGTGCTCTGTACCTTCAGGTTAGTCCCCGTAAATTGAGTTGGTTGGGTGCTCTGTACTCTCGGGTTTTGGGCCCGTAAATTGAGTGGTTACGTTATAATGCTCCGTATAGAACTTGTTATTACTTAGCGAGTCTTGAATGGCTGGGGTTTAGGGTCCTGCCTATAGTTGTTATTGTTATGATTGGTATACTGAAAATCATATTTTTAGTATTTAATTTTATTTTAATAAAATTATTTTTTTATTTTATGAAAATTTTTATGAGCAATGTATGCATATCATTTCTTTGTTATGCATGAATGTCTAATATTCTGTATAGTATTTAATCTGGTGT
>JAOTRH010191322.1:0-11607 GCA_034768845.1 Heliamphora exappendiculata
GTAACGATAAAAACTCTTTATATTTATTTGGGTAAATTACAGTGACCTCCTCTGAGATTTAGTAAAACATCAACCACTACTCCTGTGTTTTCTAAAATGCCATTAACCTCCCATGTTTAAATTTTGTATCAAATTAGTCCAACTTTTAAATTTTTGCTCAGCTGTGCCTTATTTGGCGTATTTTTTGAATAAATTTTTATGATCCAATCCGTTCATTATGTAGAACTCGTCGAGTTTGTTTAGTATATTAAAATTCAGATTCATTTAATACCTGTAACTAAGTAATTGAGTAATATTTTTTTAACAATATTTTTTTAACTTATAATTTTTATTTATTTATTTATTAGGAGATCTTATTCAATCATTAAATTACAGATATCGGATGAATCTGAATTTTTATATATCATACAAACTCGACGAGTTCTACATAATGAACGGATTGAATCATAAAAATTTATTCAAAAAACACGCCAAACAAGGCACAGCTGAGTAAAAATTTAATGGTTTGACTAATTTGATAAAAAAACCTAAACCAGATGAGAGATTAATGACATTTCAAAAACCACATGTGTGGTGATTGATGTTTTATTAAATCTCATGGAAGGTCACTGTAATTTACCCTATTTATTTTAGTGTTTTATCTCAAGTTTATTTTCTTAATTTGAACTGTTTATTTTGTAGAGTATATTAAAAAAATTATTTATTTAAAAAAAAAATTAATTTGATATATATAAATACATTATCATAAAATATTTATATTAATGTATGTGTAGTTTTTGGAAAAGACCGTTGACTTTATTTAAAATAAATATATTCAAATAATCAAAATATTGATTTTCAATTAATTTATTTTTTTTACACAAATAATCTTTTTAAAGAGTTCTAAAAAATGAATAGTAAGTTAATTAAAATAAACTTTAAATATATCTATAACTATTATAAAATAAATTAAAAATATGATACAAATTTTTAAGGGCATAAATGTAATTTCCTAAGGGGCAAAAACTGTAGGGTGATATTCCCTCTTTATATATAGTAGTAGATACCAATATATTCATTTTGTTTGGAATGTTTAAAAATTTAATTTTTAAGATGTTTAATTTTTGTAAAAATAATTAATTAATTAAATTATTTAAAATAAATTTTTTATAATAATTTTTTATTTTTATTAAAATATCTAATACATCTTTATATTTTGTTTTTAAATTGTAATATTTAAAATATTAGCGCAATTTTTAAAATTTTTGTAAAAGAATTAATTTTTTAATTGAGAATATTATAGTCATTTGCTTTAAAAAAATTTATAATGTTTGAAATGTGTATAAATTTTTTTCTTTAAAAAAAATACTAACTTTTAATAGAAGCCAAACACGCCAATTTAAAAACTGCGTTTTTCTTTAAAAAAAAAAACGAAACTTTTAAATAGAAGCCAAACAGCGGCATGACGTGGCCTATGATTATGTATGGTTTTTATATCACTATTTATTTTTTTCTCAAATATTTGATTTAGTATTTAATAGTATAAGCATTAACACATGAGATGGTATATTATATAATACCTAACTATAATTATTTAACAATATCATATTTTATTTAATATTTAATAATAAATATTAATATATAAAATATTAAATTAAATGATACTCAAATATAATTACAAAATATAATTAGTATAACATTACTCATAAAAATAGCAAGTTATTGAACAATTTCAAATTAAGAGTCCCACGTTTCCATAACAACCAAGGGTGTTTGACAAAAAGCTATTGTTATTATTTTTAATTTTTTGTTACTAATTTTAATTATAAATTATAAATTTTTTCAAATTCTTATAATTTCTATTACAATTTATAATTAATTAATTTTTTATTTCAACAACAAATTATAATCTTTATTAAATATTTACAATTTCTACTATTAACTACAATCTATAAATTACTAATTTTAACAATGTCAAACACCATATAATTAATCTTTGAATCTTCCAAACGAGCCAAGTCTCGCTTGCGTGTAGAGAAAAAATCAAACCTAAAAAGTCCATGCAATATTTATGAGAAGTAAAGTCTTTATGGAAAAAAGTATGGGTGCGATAGTGCTTGTTAGCATTTATAATAAAGAGTTACTTTTTATTTTTAATAAGTTTCTATCAGTTTAATTCAAATTTTTATATTTTTTGAATTTATCTCATCACAAAAATATTCAAAGAGAAAAGAATTAACTAAAAAATAAAAAAATAGCTATTTCCAACAAAAACTGTTCTTTCGGTAAACTTTTATCAACTTTTATAAAATTAAATTACTTTTTAAATTTCTCGTGACAACAAGCACAGAAAGATTACTCATAATGATAATTATTATTTGAAAACAAGGCAGCGAATCAAACATAATTGCTTGATAAAGCTTTTTTTTTATCGTTCTCTACAGAAATTTTTTTATTTGTTTAACAATGCCTTGAATAATTGCTTGTTTGCTTATTTAATGTTGTATATATATTTTCATTTTTAGTGAATTTTTATTATTATTTTGTCAAACTATTATACTTTTAGTATCCTCTCGTGGAGACGAACCGAAAAAATAAAAAAATTTAATTAAAATATAAAAAAATTTCAAAAAAAACAAAAATAAGCTAATAAGCCAAAATTTATATTGCTTATTTCGTCTTTAGTAGACTTTTTTTATTTTTTGATTAAACATTTTTACTTTTTGAGTTCATCTCATCGAGATGATTCAAAAAAGTAAAAAAAAAAACTAGTCAAAAGCTTAAAAATTTTTCAAAAAAGACAAAAATAAGCATGATTTCTTTGGCTTTCTATTTTGAAAATTAGTTAAAAGAACCCATTACGCAGTTGTACCAACCTTCAACTCCATGTTTCAATTTGTTCCTCGTATATTTTCTTGTTTAATTTCAGAATCATAACTTAGTCCGAAATTACCTGTGTGAAATCCTCAAAACCTCATCTAGGTGAGACCAAAAGCTTCACTTTCTGGGTCTTCCAATTTGCATTGCTATTCGGGGTCTCCTCATCGTCTGCCAATGACTAAGTCTGTGCCCCAAGCAACCCACCTACACAATCACCGAGTTCTCCATCCCGACTCTCGACAACAATGGGAATGCCACTTTTCCTGTGAATCAAGGTGGCCAGGAGTTTTGTTTTGAATTGAGATTGAGGATACAAATTCAGACTTTGAGTATTTACTATAATGCATTCTATTATGGGCAAGACACACTAGGCCAGAAAATCATACCTTCTTTCTACCAAAAAAAGGACTGGACCGGACAGATATTCAACTGAGAAAACGACGATGCGCTAGTATGGAAGAGCTAGTAAATGCAATATCAAATACATTAGCAGAGCAGAAGGTGGCTGAGGTGACAAAAATACGATATGGAACATGGGGTTATGCGTCATAAGAGTAAACATCAAGGGATCAACATACATGGAAAACTATCAATTGGTTCGAATGGGAAGATTTCAGGTAAGAAGAAGATTAACCTGCACTGCAATTCTAAGAAATGGTGAATATAAGATAACATGATAATTAAAACTATATAGGAAAGATATTTGACATTTATTTTGCATTTTTAATTCATAGAGACTAGATCCTCTGTCTGGCTTCTCCCCGGCCCCAAATTCCCTCTCTACCACACGACTAGAGTTGGAGATTCATTGTGTGGTAGAGTGGAGGTTAGGACACACGAATAGTGGAGCCGGTGACGAATTCTTGTTTGTCCATATTATAGTAGAACATAATTGAGATATGGGGGTAATATGCAACTATCACTCATGGTACACATTATTGTACAATTTTACTCCTACTGCTTTAGATACAAGTATAGGAAATCCATAAGAAAGTAAGGACAAAATAGACAACAAGAAGTCCACAATACCAACTCAGAGGATAACCATATATACTTTATAAATTGATGAAAGGGGGAGAGGCCGAGAAGATGTGGAACACATGGTGCACAAACACGCAAGCAAAACGCTCCACTACTAATTAGCCATAAGGGGTAAAATAAGGAAAGGAGTGTAATAAATTGAACTCGTAGATTAGCTTCCATTCATGTGTGAATTGCTTGGCCATGTCATAGAGATGGCAAAAGCAATCGTGGATCATGCAATCAAAGTATATTCATTTAAGGCCATAGCACTAGGATGAAGCCTAGCAGTTAGACAGGTGGACCACATTTCATTTGTCTTGTAGTAAAAACAAAATGGTTTATTAGTAATTTATTTGAATATATCCACAAATTGTACACGATGTTTGGGTTTCCAAACAAGCATCCTCAAGTAAGTTTAAAAATTGTATAACCAAAACTTTTTCAAGACATAAAACAGAAAGAATCTCTTGCACTCTTGCTGAAGCACACTTGAAATGCTACTCTCCAGACAATGTAAGCACATTTGAACTGACTAATGAATTACACATGTGCAAAAGTTTCTTCTATAAACTTATTTGCATGCTTCAGTATGTAATTGATTGAACAGATCCTATAATAGATAACCTAATAACACATAAATCATCAACATACCACACAAGGTAAACTCTTGATTGTTATCTTTCTGAACTTCCAAGCAATTCTCTAATCTCTACTTCATTGTTCGGCAGTGGGTATCAACTTGTCTTCGCCATTCACGAATTGGTATCATTGGTGATCTTCTAATCTCGAATCTAAAAATGTATATAAGTTCCAGTTTAAACCACAAATGCAAATCTAACTCATGCATAGAAATAGGAAGCACATCAACCAATCTCGAAAGAAATGGTTGCTCATTCACAAGGTACAAGAGGCATAATTTTTTATTTTTATTTTTTGTGTTTTATTGAACATCCACAAAAAGCCTACAAGCAAAAAACCTAAGACGCGGCATCAGAAAGCAAAATCATCATAACTGATTTGGAAGAAGAGAGACCCTACTAACATGGAGGGGCACAGGCTCCGAGTGAGCAACATGGTTTGCTGCCTTGCTAGCATCACATTAAGCCAAGGAAAGAAAAGATGAAGCTGAGATTTCACAAATCTAATCTCTCCCACCCAAAAGAAAGCATATCTTAATGGAGGAAGACACACATACTGAAGATATCTGCGACATTTATGTGATGATTCATACACCGGCAATGCAGTGACAAGTAGCATCATAAACATTTCTAGGGAGACCTTAGCAACCTACGTGACCATCAGGGCACCATGCCCTGGCATATTCAATGCCGCATTATATAATAGTTTTGCGTAGCACTATATCTGCAATTAAATTTGAGTGTAAAAGCGAGAAGAAACGACTATGTCCATGGAGAGGCTAAACCTAGTTTAGAGGCAATTTCACAAACAGATAGAGCGTAGGGTGGTCGAGAACGTGGATTACGCGGCATCTACGGATCAAATCTACTCCAAATGGGAGCAAGAAGTCTATTAGCTCAACGCAACTCACCAGGTTCGACAGAACCAACCTCGTACTCGAACATTAGCAACAATCAAAGGTTTTTTTATTTAAAAACTAAATTTTAAATGTATTGTGAAAATTTTATTTTAGGGTAAATTACACTGACCTCCCCTGAGGTTTCAGAAAAAAATTGAAACACCTCATATAGTTTCTGAAATAGCACTGACCTCCCTTGTTAGTTCAAAAAACTAATTCCGTTTAACTTTTAATTTAAATGACATAAATACCCTTATTCTATTTCATCTTTTCTTCAACCTAGCACTAAAGCCAAACCATTAAAAGCAAAACCTCAGTCCAAGCAGTATGAGAATAGAATCAATGGCAGCGCGAGATCACCACCACCATACCCATCCATGTTTCTTAATTTTCTCTTCTCATAAATTTTTTACTTTTCTCCAAAAAAAATAATTTCTCAGTAAATTATCTTTCTTTTTTATATATCTCAGTATATATATATATAATCCTCCCTCTTTTAACCTTAGATTTCTTGACAACAAAATGCAAATCAAAAGTAAAAAACACAGAAATAAGTACGCTAACAATGATCAAAACACAGAGATTCACGCAAGAAAACATCAAGAAATTTGACGAAAAACCTTCAAGAACATTAGAACCGAAGCTCGAAAGTGAAACAAGAACAAGCACGTTGCAATGTCTCTGAAAAACAGAACAATATGAAACAATCTCATATCAAAATGCGCGGAAATCTAGAACATGGAAAAGTGGCCGAATGACTCAGAAGAATACAAATTAGAATTGGAATAACAAAAATATTGTTTTTTTATTCTCAACCTTTCCAACGTATCGGATAAAAACAAAAGGATTTTAGATCAGATAAACAACGGGCAAAACTAGAGAAATCTCTCTCTCTCTCTCTCTCTCTCTCTCTCTCTCTCTCTGTGCCTGTTTTAAAACAATTGAATCAATTGAACTCAGCTCCGATTTTCGCAAAATTCGATTACTGTCCAAATTGCGAAATCCGTCGTCACTGATGCCTCGACGATGGGGTTTGACGTCGTGGCCATGATCGACGACCCACTGACGTTAAAGTCGAAGCTGAGTTCCAAGCAGGTGGGAAGGTGCTGTCTTTTATGTTCATCAATTTTTGCTCAATTGTATTATAGATGGAGAGAGAGAGAAAGAGAGAGAGAGAGAGAGAGAGAGAGAGATTGTGTTTCCAATGTCTTTGTAATGTTTGTGTATAAGAAACAAAACGATGCTAATATGGAAGGTGGAGATGGGTCTGAAGGTAAAATAACGTGTATCTCATATATATATATATATATATATATATATCAGCAGTTCTTTTACCGTGTGTCATATTTCTATTCATGGTATAGCCAAGAAATATGAACATGAAAATATAGCTCCAATTTTATGTTGTAGCAATGGTTTAAGATTTCCTTAAAAATTAAGAGAGTAAATAATTGAAAATGGTGAGTAGTGATGGTTACTGAAATATATCTCATCTTCAACATCAGTATGGGCCAAAAACATAAACAAAGAAGAGGTTTAAGGGTAAAATTGAAAAATAAGCCAACTATTAAACAGACCCAGCCATTTGACGTTAAGTCAGTAACAGATAGTTAATGTTTGGGTTTAATTGATGCAGAAAACTAAATCAGAGGGAAGGCCAGTGCTATTTCAGAAACTATAGGGGGTGTTTCTGTTTTTGTCAGAAACCTCAAGGGAGGTCAGTGTAATTTACCTTTTATTTTATTACTTATGAATATTATTTTGAATAATTACACTTACCTCCCCTGAGGTTTAAGTTTATTACAGAGATCTCTCATGTGGTCTCTGAAATTACACTAATCTCCCATGAGATTTAATTTTAACATCAATTGCACCCCAACTGTTAAAATTTTCGTTGAAATTTAACAGAAACCGCCCCTCCCACCCCAAAACCACCATTCCCATCCCTAAACCACCCTTCAAACCACATTTTTCCCCCAAAATCACCATTTCCACCCCAAAATCACTCTTCCCAAAACCACCATTCCATTGAAATTTAGGGTGGGAAGGGCGATTTTGGGGGGGAAAGGTGTTTTGAAAGGTGGTTTTGGGTTGGGAGGGGCGGTTTCTGTTAAATTTCAACGAAAATTTTAATAGTTGGGGTGCAATTGATGTTAAAATTAAATCTCATGGGAGGTTAGTGTAATTTCAGAGACCACATGGGAGATCCCTGTAATAGGCTTAAATCTCAGGGAATGAAAGTGTTATTATCCCATATTATTTTTAATTGACAATAATTTTCTTTTTAAGTAGTAATAATCCAAAAACCCATTTTTAAAAAATTACTTTTTAAATTTAAATATAACTAAGATAGGATAATTTTTTGTATTTTAGCTCAATATGTTAAAATAATTTAAAAAGGAATTGCCTTACACCGGCTAATTTTAATATACATGAATTTTGTGAATAATCCAGATATCTTGGCCTTAAATCATCCCCTCTTGATCTCTTCCCCTCAAACCACCAAGTACCTAAGACCTCTCTTTCCCATGAATATTTAAACGATAATCTTAATATTTGTCCAAATGATAAATTTTAATATACATTCATATTTGAAAATATTCAAAATATTATAATTTAAATAAAATATAACCAATAGGATAAATTTTAAATACTTTTAAAAGCAAGATTTTGAGAAATTTAATTTGAAGACTTGGACCCTCCATATTCACTGCTACAAAGATCCCATTTTGTTTAGTGTTATATCGATACTATACATAGGAATGTAGTTAAGCTATAGAAACACTTTAAACACTCAATCTTAATTTTTAAAAGAAAGTTGCATTCCCCTCTCTTATTTGGCATAACTCAAGCTACTCATTTCAATTTTTCCTTAACACTGAAATAAAATAAAATAGAAAAAAACCTTGCTTCCCTATTAACCCATGTCTCCTACCCCTACAAATACCCAACGTCTCATGTTCTCTCTCAACTCATCATCTCTCTCTCCCCTCTCAACTCATCATCTCTCTCTCCCCTCTCAACTCATCATCTCTCTCCCCCTATCTGTTCTTCTTTCTCCCAATAAATACAAACCCACATTTTTTTCTCTCACCCACAACTCCTCGTCTTTATCTTCATTTATTTGTTTTCTTCTCTCCCTCTATTTGTTCCCCACTTTTAGGATTAGCCATCTCTTTGCCATAATAGTTGTCATCGTATGAAGTCGTCACCGGAGGAGTTGATCACAACCAACATAGTCATGAGAACAATCATCGCCAATGAAGGTTAAACACAATCATTCTATTCTTCTCTCTTTGCACCATCGCACAACTCCTTTGTCGACTCAGTCGACATTCTTATAAACATTCACAGGCATCAAACTTATAAACATTCACAGGAAGGCACTTTCAGCATACTCAAATTGCCCACTCCCACTCAAACTCCTTTGTTTCTCATCAGCATCATCTCTAATAAGCATAATCCAAGTAATGGATAATGTATTATATACATTATGGATATTTATACATCTAAAAATCTTGTATAATTCAGGTTTATGAATATTCCATGATTTTCTCACTATTGGCAACGAAGGAATTTTCTTCTCTCAATTAACAATTTATGATTAAAACCCACAACAAAGCCTGCCACATTCAAGAATGACTCAACTTTATATTTTGCTTCATTAGTTCACAAGAAACCTAATGATGAGTAATGACGTGGGAAAACGATTCAAGATTTTCTCAGGATGCGCACAACATCTGAAAGCGATTTTAGTTTGCAAGATGAATACCAGAAAATTAGTTGTTTCGAGATAATCTTCATTACCAACGTGTTCAATGGGTCGTAATATAGTGAGAAAGAGCGATATTCGGCTTTTCCAGTAATTAATTCTTCAATATCCAAAGAATTTTTCATTCCTCTTTATAAATATGGAGTTGGTTGGTGTGAAGAAAAGGTGTTAAGGCGGGAAAATATCTCTCCTACTTATTCGTTCTTCAATTCTGATACTCTTGTTAATTAATGTTTCATGCTCTTGTTGTCGATCAGGCAAGATCTACAAATTAGTCTTTTTCAGTAGATAAAATACTTGTACTGGACCTATGTCCCCGATTTGTTTGATGGAAAGGAGCTCGATTGATCCGTGGAAAAAGATCTGTTTAATGGGTCCCTCCTGGGCATGGGCATCTCTTGCAATCCTTCCAAGTGGTCGAATTGAATTGGTCACATCTTCCTTCCCATTTAGTAAATCTCTAAGGGGCGTACTTAATCCAATCTCTCAATCGATAGATCAACTACATTGACATTGGCGCATTCAATTTCTTCCTTCACCTTTGCTATTATCTCAAGAGACATCTGCCTGGGTTGGGCAGTTGCTTGTAAGGTTTGAAGTTTTACTTGATCGATAAATGGTGCTCGACCAAATTCCTATCAAGGACAGGCATTTCTGAATAATCCCAAGTAAAGTAGTCTACGTATTATTGTAAAAAAATTACAATTACTTTGGCCATTTCAATGACTAGAAGTAACAAACCAAAATAGTGGCATAAACTTCAAGAGTGGCCCTTGGTACCTATATATTTCATGGCTCATAAGCCACAATATATGGCAAGATAAACAACATATGCGTATTATAAAACAATTTGTTTCATACTACTTTCTTAGATATTTAGAAGTTAAAAGGAATAATGCTTAAGTACCACAACAGAACAACAATAAATTTGAACCAGAACAAATTTAAATATCACCGACGACACAAATGTTTTTGAGATGGCAATTTCCAACGCAAATAGTTTTTTTGCAACCCCTTAATGTACTACCCCCATTTGCCGATGCAAAGTCGTCGCAAATACTTTTTTGTGACGGCAACCTAGCCTTTTGCGATGGTAGTCGCTCGACACAAAAGCCCAATTTTGTAGTATTGGAAACATGTATCCTGGTTATATAACAAGAAAGCAAAATTGGCATACTCTCGTCACCAGCAATAGCCAATACAATGTCATCCACAGGAAACGAAATTGCATTCTTTGATATCTATTGGGAAATCAATAATATTGATGGAGAAACAATCACTTGAAGAATCTATTGCTGTGTTTAACTTTCGGTCTACTAGGGGAAACGAAGATCCATATAAACCAGCCATACCATCTAAACCAATGCACACTCCATTGTGGATTACACAATAATCCCCTATTGTGCAATTATTGAGTGCAACATTATACCTGAAGAAAGTGTAATAGTTCAATCAAAATTAAATAACAAAAAAAATGAAATGCTTGAATATATTGCTAATAAAGAACATAAAAATTTGAGTAACCAAGTGCTATAACCAATTCGTATGTTTTTAACAACATATGCATGCACGCAAGCACAATTTGAAGCTTCAATCATCAAAACGTTGGTTAGGCTAAAGATTGCTGACAACAAATGATTAAATGAAACATACCAGTATCCAATCTAAAAATGTTCCAAATCCCAATGTAATCAGTACTAGCCCACAGCAATATCCATATTCGCTCAATCATTGAAAACTCATTTGATTTATGCCAAGACAATCATCTAAAGAAGCTATAAGAACAACCTCTTCACAATGGCTACCAAAAGAATAACATCTACAATCTGACGCCATGTGGAAAGGGGGAAAAAACTACATAGTTAATAGACAACAGTATCCAAATAAACAAGTTGAGCATACCTTAATTTCATCGATTGACCACTGGGAACAGCAGGTCCAATAATAGCCCCCGACCCAATATAAGCATTTTCACCGAAAACAGCTTTTGGATGTACAATGGCACCAATTTCTATGACTGCCGTTGCAGCAACGCATGCTGATTTGTGGAAACACCCACCTCCATTATGCCATTTCTGAAATCCTTGGTGATCTTCTAGTCTCGAATCTAAAAATGAATAGAAGTTCCATCTTAAACCACAACTGCAAATCCAACTCATTCATAGAAATACACAGCACACTGGTGAAGATCATGTTAGAGACAGCATTTCTAATTAAGTAGAACAATATAAAAACTACCTCTAGCTAAGCAAATGTATGGAAGAGAGGTAGTAAACAAATAATTTTTTAAAAGAAAAAATTAAGAAATGAATGCTTGTTCACAAGCTACAAGAGGCAGTTATTTTATTTATTATTTTTGTGTTTTATTGAACGTCCATAAAAAGCCTACAGGCAAGAAAGCTAAGATGGGACATCA